>BHFT01022797.1:0-25607 GCA_004320025.1 Laticauda laticaudata | reverse complement strand
CAAAAAAAAAAAAAAAAGCTCCTTTGCTGCCCAGTTCTCCAATCCCACAGAGATGTCAGTCTATAACAGGGGTCTTCAAACTTAACAGCTTTGACTTGTGGACATCAACTCCCAGAATTCCACCTCCAGTCATGTTAGCTCAGGAATTCTGGGGGTTGAAGTCCACAAATCTTAAACTTGCCAAGTCTGAAGACCCTTGGTCTATAATATCAAAGACCTGCTTGCCCCATTTCTCTCTCATTCAAGAGGAGCAGAGTAGAAGAGAACATCAGCGACCTTCTTTTTCTCTTCTCCTCTTTGTAAGAGTAGCAGGAGAGAACAAGGGGAGAAAGGTGGTAGAAAATGACTCCTTTGGTGCCAATGCTCTGATCTTGTGAAATAATCACTCCATAGAATTGGAGAACTGACTGCAAAAGATGTGTGGACCTTCTGCTGCCAGCATCTGGCATCAAAGCAAGTGTTCCCTACCCAACCTCTTTCCTTTCCCTGCTTCTGGCATGGACAGACTCCTATTCTGCTTTGTTGCCAAGGAAGTAGGGATTGGAAGTACTAGGAACTTGTCTTTAAGCCTCACATTTTTCTGCCTTCTCCAGTTGGTTAGCAGCATTTTAGTTGTTCTGTGAAGAGACCTAATTCACAGCTCAAATTGTTAGATATTCTGGCTCTATACGGAAATAACTCTGTATTTTATTTTATTTTCAAGTGCAACAAGCTAGATAGTTTATTTATTCCTAATTCTGATGTCCTGCATCAGTAGCACAATTCATACATTGCAAACCTGGGAGGGTGCCTGTTGCTAACTGACTTCACTCAAGTGATGTCAGCCATCTGCAGACATTTGTGCATTCAACATAGATAATTGCAAGGAGTTTGGGATCTGCATCTGGTCTGGCTTCTTTGCCCACCCTGGATGATCGATCCAATATTATCAGATTTTAATCCTGCAAGGCATCTACTTGCATCCAGACAACTATCACAAATATCACTCTAGCCATCTCAATATTGGTTGAGAACAATGGAAGGTGGCACCTGAAGTATTTGGGTTGGGTGGGTGAGATAGTTTGGAGAAAGCTGAGATGAGTTAGCCAAGTGGCAGGAGTAAGGTCAGCTAGCATATGATGAAGCTCTGGTGGAGCTTCACCATATGCTATCTTAAGTTTTCACTGAACAAAATATCGCAGACTTGAAAGTAAAGATTTGAAAAAAGAGGGGGAAGTGGCTTCATTAATGCAGAGAGAGAATTTATGCCAGATAGTGGATATGTTGGCTAAGGATTATGGAACCTATAAAAAGCAGACATTTGGGATAAAGAAAGTGATCTATGGTAGCTTCTATGGGAAAGAGAAACAGGCTCTTTTCTGATGGCAAGGGGAAAATTTTTATTAGAAGTGGCATAACAGTGTTCCAATATATCAGGGGCTGCCACAAGAAAGAGGGAGTCAAGCTATTCCTCAAAGTACCTGAGGGCAGGACAAGAAGCAATGGGTGGAAACTAATCAAGGAGAGAAGCAACCTAAAACTAAGGAGAAATTTCCTGACAGAGCAATTAATCAGTGAAACAATTTGCCTCCAGAAGTTGTGAATGCTCCAACACTCGAAGTTTTAAGTAGAGACTGGATAACCATTTGTCTGAAATGGTATAGGGCAGGGGTCCCCAACCACCGGTCCCCGGACCAGTACCGGTCCGTGGATCATTTTTTACCGGGCCACAATGTTTGGGTGCCGCCATCGTGTTTCGATGGTGCTTCCGGTGTTTTTGGTTGCTTCCGGGTTTTCTGTTGGAAAGTGCTTCCGGGGTTTTGGCTGGAAAGTGGCGTTTGGGTGCTGAAGGAATCCTCGTGCCTTAGTTTCGTCAAAGGGGGGGGGCGGCTTTGAACGAAGAGCCATCTCAATGGCCGTGGAGTCTCGCATTACTCAGGTACCGGTCCGTGGAAGAATGAATAATCGTGAAACCGGTCCCTAGTCCAAAAAAGGCTGAGGATCACTGGTATAGGGTTTACTGCCCAAGCAGGGGATTGGACTAGAACAGCGGTTGCTAACCTGTGGGCCGTGGCCCACAGGTGGTCCACGAGAAAATGTTGGTGGTCCGCAGAGAAATGTCACCCCCAGAGCAACCTCCAAGGCAATTAATTCAGGCTGGGCAGGAACACAAGGCTGAGCTGCCCACATGGCCCACCCTCCTATCCATTCACTCCTTACCTGGCAAACTTGCCTGCTAAGTTGCTATTTTTCCTTTTTCCGACCATCAACTATTCTGCTATGTTGGGAGATTTAGATTAACTACCATGTTTCTCATATAATAAGGCTGGGTCTTTTTTTTTTTTTGAGCCCCGAAAAAATAGCTAGGCTGTCTTTTCGGGGGTGACTTAATTCCCTCCCTTGCATCTTCAGGCGGGCGGGTGGCGACGGCTTGGATGTTGACCTTGGCGTTGGTGGGGCACTTCGTATCGGGGTCAATGCAGGCAGCACCATATCCGGGTGTGCAACAAAAGTACTTCCTAACGGCAAGCCCTCCCACCATTCCCCCCCATTTCACATGTTTTAATATAGGCCTTAATTTAGGGGGAGGGGCTTAATTTCATTTCATGCTGAGACTTATTATTGGGGGAGGCTGTATTGTTGGAGAAACAGGGTAGAAAGCAGGAAATCATTGGATTTCTTGCTTTCTAGCTAATCTTTAGATTTTCCTGCAGTGCAGATTCAGCTAACCAATGGCAGAAACACAGTTCTCTAAGTGAATCTGTGATTCTGTGAGCAACTCAATCTTCCTGCCTACTTTGCCTGTTTTTGGGTAAAAGTTGCTCTTTATAAAAAATCCAATATTTATATAAATATTTATAATATTTACATAGAAGCCATGCCCAGTCATTCACATGACCACCAAGCTCAACCCACAAATTAGGCTATATCCACAGAAGCAGTTGTTAAAAAATGTGAATCTCACCCCTGCCTCTTTGTGTTTGTGTGTCTGTGTGTGGGAGAGAGAGAGAGAGAGAGAGAGAGGGATGGAGAGAGAGGTTAGATCAGATCTCTCTCTCTCTCTCTCTCTCCCACCAACATCAGCAAGCCATCATCAGTCAAAATTCATATTAGTAGTCCTCGGGATTTAAATTATGAGTTTGGTGGTCCCTCAGGTCCAAAAGGTTGGCAACCCCTGGACTAGAAGACCTCCAAGGTCCCTTCTATTCTATTCTAATTTGGAGACAAGAAGGGAAATATACCAATTTTGGCATTGTTTAATCAAAAATAGGCAATAATTGCAGATTTTGGGGTGGGCATAACTTTGGCATATTTAACCTGTAAGGAAGATTGCAGATGTACATAAGGAGTAAGATAAAGTCAGCACCAGAAGAATTTGGAAGATGAGGACTACATCTTTACAAGGGTAACAGTAGAATAAGATTGATAATCTAGTTTTTAAACAGTAGTCCCCAAACCCCGGTCCATAAACTGTAACTGTGCTGCAGCATGCCACCAACTGGGCCATGCAAACAAGCAAAACTTCATCTGCAGGATGCAGGCAGCATGCAAAACCATGCCCCCTCCTGTCTGTGGAAAAAACGTTCTCCGTGGAACCAGTCTCTGGTGCCCGAAAGGTGGTATTCAGCAGGTTCTGACCAGTTCTAGAGAACTGGTAGAGGAAATTTTGAGTCGTTCAGAGAACCGGCAGTTACCACCTTTGACTGGCCCTGCCCGCATCTATTATCTGCCTCCTGAGTCCCAGCTGATTAGCTGGGTCTTCTTTTGTTGCCCTGCACAGGAGAACGGAGCTGGAAAACAGGTTAGTGGGGTGGGGAGGGAATGGGATTTTACAAGTAACCTTCCCCCAGGAGCGGGGTGGAAATGGAAATTTTACAGTATCCTGCCCCTGCCAAATCCACCAAGCCACACTCACAGAATGGGTAGTAAAAAAATTTGAATCCTGCCACCGAACACAATATTATAAACTAAAATAGACTGGATAATTTGTGGTTCAATGACCTGTAGGCTAACAGTTGTTGTCTTAATATAATATGAACCAGGCCTGCAAAAAACTTGTTGACCACTACATGGCAGGGAAGTGAAATACAAATTTGATTCTCCTATATTTTTGCAGCCCTGGGAATCTATGGATAGTGGGATAATTAAATATCAGATGCAGAGGTATTCTTCTTGGCATAAGATTGAGCATGTTGCACACAGATAGAGAGACATGTCATGTAATGTAATGAGGAGCTGGATCCCCTAGAGGGAGGGGCTGCATTCCAGCAGAGTAAGAGGCAACTCAGCCCAGATATTATATGTGAGAGAAAGAGGCTGAAGATAGCCCTTCCTAATAGTTCACAGAGTATATTTTAGAAGCATATTGTACTATTATACTGTAATGCTCAGTCTTGCAGCTTACATGTGTAAAACAATAAAAAACTTTGATGGTTCACCTTGTGCCATTTTTTTTTTTTGGGGGGGGGGCTGATAGCATTCCAGAAAGAAGAACTAAAGGGGACAGTATCTGAACAGTGCAGTGCTCCAGAGTGTTGAAAGGGTTTTCTTGTCCAGAGTCCTCCCAACTCTGACAGCACCACTGATCTAGAAGCAGGATTGAAACCCTTGAATAACCTCTGAATACAACTTCAAAGAACTTTCAGTTGCTTGTGCTAGTTGGTAAACACTTTGGTCCCTACCTAGCTGGCCAAAATGCTGCTAGTAGAAGCAACTTTGACCTGATCCAGCAAAGACATTGTTACCTTTCCATTCTATTAAAGAGGGGAAATAACTTGTCATTTTCTTTCATCACATGAGTTGTAAATTTCTGGCAGAGGAGAAAGCAATGGAGCCTGAAAAACCTTTAATTTTAGCAGAAAGACCCAGTTTTGACATCAAGCTCAGATCAAAGCAAATCTAGTGTTCTTTGTGGGGAGAAAATTTCATACAAAGGCAACCACAGAGGTGATAGGGAGAGGGATTAAGGAAATCCTTGGTACAATGGGGAACCATACACTGTAGCTGGGGTGGTCCCGCAATTAGTGATGCACAACAATAGAAAAAGAAAGCAAATCTCTTTGGCTCTCAGTTTTTCCCAGGCAGAGCAGGCCTGTGCAAATATTTCAGTCAGCCATCAAGAGCACACAGGCCTTGCATTTCTTTTCTTTTTTTCAAGGGAGTGGGGAGGATAGCACACACATATAATTATATCCTAGGGGAGAGAGCAACATAAAAAGAGACTGTGTCTCCAGTGGTTGGAGTGGGAAGCCGAAAACTAGAATCACTGGATTCACATGAACTGACAGCAATTGCTACGGGAGCTCTAGATGAACAGCCTCTCACAAAGGCTATGGCACTGATCATGGAGAAGAACAAAGAGGCATGAGAAAGAGGTAATTTTCATCAGGAAAGGATGCTGTTAGGCATGGCTTAGTTTCTAAAAAGAAAATTGCTGTGGTTCAAGCCTGAACCACAGATATGCCAGTCCCTGCCATTTCTTAAATATAAAATGGACAAGGTAAGCTGGGGTTATATTATGATCAGAAAAACCATCTGTAGCAGCTCAGAGTTATTATGTTTTTTTAATCATACCCCAATAATGCAATGCAACTACCTGTACATACACTATTCAGTACCATTATATTGTCAAACATTTGTTGATAAAATGGTTGTAAGTCAAGGACTGCCTATGTTTCACACTCAGTTGGTTGCTGAATTACAGGTTGTACCAGCCATCAAAAGGGTTGACTGACAATTTAGAGTGCTGACAGCTTTTTAAAGCTCTGAAGTCACAGAAAGGCAGAAATAAATTGTAATGCATTACTAAACAAGCAGCGCAAATAGATTTGTTTAGCATGGAGCCATCTCCACCCCACTCTTTCTTCCATCTTGCCATATGTAGAATCTATGTGTTTCATAGAAAGTCTGTGTTTAACCCAAGCACAGGAGCATATCCATTGAGAAAACCTATACAGTAGAGCTAGGGGGGGAAAAGGCCCCTTCACTTTGGAGAGAATTATCTAGAATTCTATCACAGGGATAGAAAATGTCCTGATTTGAGACATCTCACTCATACCAACACTAATATAAGTTATGGACAAAAATAGAAAGTACAATTTTTCACACATTTGTGTCCTAACACCACAGCAAATTGTCAGTTGCCCCACAAAGGAAATAAAGATAAGACTTGATGCAACATAAAATAATAGTTCTTTAGTTCTCAGCTTGATTTAAACTTGTTAAAAACAAGTTTCTACTTCTCAGGGAACTGTGATAACAATTCACAAGTCTCAAAAGTGTCTGTGAACATTCAGAAGTTCTCAAATACATGTATAGTATATGAATTCTGCCACACCCCTTTGGGGAAAAAAGAATACCAGTGGAAATGATCTCCTTCAAATTTTATGAAAACTAACTCATTAGGTTCATACATTGGGCTATATATTTATTTGGATTTCATTTAGCATGATGTGTGAATCTAGCCTCTGCAAACCACATTCACATGATATACTGTACCTGGTCAAATATTTTTTACACCATCATAAGCCGTACTTTAGCTAAGGTTTAAAGTTTACTAGGTTGATCCAATCTGAAATTGACCTCATTAGACTTATAGAAGTATATCTAGCTATGTTACAAATTCTGGTTATTGCAAACCTCAGATTGTACTATCACAGATCCCACAACACAGTAATCCTTAAATCTTTAAAATGCAGTAGTGTGTGTTTGTAAAATGGCTTCCACCTTGAACAATCTTCCTAATTTTAGTATATTGTGTAAATACCATAAATATCTGTTAATAAACAACTGGAAATGCATAACAGAAATAGAATAGAGTACAGTATACTACAAGAAAATGTGGTGGGCTGGTCAGGTCCCTGAATAGTACCTCTGCATATTATAATGTTCTCTTATGAGTTCTTCTAGTTAGAATAGATAAAAAGATTAACTAATTCCATGAATTTTTATTTTTATAAAACTTAGATTATGAAACCCAGGTCACAGAATGTCATACTTGAAGAGTAAATATGATGCAAACTGGTCTCTGCAAAGCAAACAGATGTATTAAGTAACTAAACTAAGCAAGCCCAGTCAAATTATTTCTCATTAACAAGTATGGCATACAGTCAAATTTAAATGGAGGGCACAAGAAGGGGGGCTATCCACTTAGCCAATCACAGTGCTAATATAACTTGTTCTAGTACATTTGTGGTCACCCAAACACATTGAATTAAAGTCATTCAAATAATGAAAACCACTTGTGTGAATGGGCAGCACAAATCAACTAGCATAGACAGAACTTTCATATCATCCAGTGGCAACTTAAACACAGGAGATTTTTTCCTGCTTTTCAGACATTTTACACTAGTTGACGTTTACTGACTAGTTTTAGGTATTATGCTAAGACAAAAAGTTCATGTTGTAATGTAAACCCTGCTGCTGAATGGTTAGAGAAGTACGTGCATTTGTAGAGTGTCTTCCTATTTCATCCTAAACTATGTCTTGCTTAACTATATTTGGGTTCACACTATATTAAGCTGTCAATCATAATTCACAAATGAGAACTGTTAGATTAAAAATAGTCACATCTACAAGAGGGGAAGGACAAGTCAAAATTTGCAAGATGGTAGGTGTGATCATGGGACCAAGCCCCACCCTTTTTGTACATGTAAGCAATATTGATCAGATAAAAAAGCAGTGGACGGGCATTGGATTACAATGCCACATCTGCCATCTTTCAGATGTTAACCATGCCTATTCCTCCTCTCCTATCAATATCACTGTTCAAGCAACATAGTAAGCAAAAAGCAAGCAAGGCAGATTATATTCTAACATAATGTGAGAATCAGGACTTATAGGCCTCTCTAAAAGCAAACTCTGCCAAAATCTAAAGCAGTTTCCTTCACCTCAGACAGCTGGAAGCACAATATAATCCAGCATTACTCAACTGCATTTTATAGGAAAACCGGGAACATAATCATATAATGATTTAGGTGGACTAGAACAAGAAAGGCCCAAGTGCAAACCCAACTTTAGCCACGGAAAATTACTAGGTGGATTTGAGCCAGTCACTCGTTCTCCAACCAACCTATATCATAGAGCTTTTGTAACAAAATAAATGGGGTTTTTCATGTAGATTGCCCTGAACAATTAGAGGAAAGGCAGACTACAAATCTAACTAATAAATAAGGTGAAAGTTGTAAATTGTATCCCACAAAAATTTTTACTGGTATCTGCAACAATTGCTTCCTCCTACAAGGTGTGCCCAACGTGTCTATGGGGTTTGAAATCCATGACATGTCATGCTCATATTTTTTCCATCAAGATGCCAAGGAAACTCTATCAAAAACACTTGTAACTCAAGAAGAAAGGTTTTACAGCTTCCAAATTGCTCTGTGAGTTCTGGAGTGGGGAATATGCTCTCTGTTACATCTACAAATTCTGCCAGTCCATGAAGGATGAATGCATGAATAATTTCAAATCCCCTCTCCCCCATCCTTGCAGCTTGGACCTTTCTTGATCATATTTTGTTTTCTACTGAAAAGTGGCCCTGGACTGGCGTTATAGATTAACAAAAAGGTCCAGGAACTCAGGGCTGTGCAGTCTGTTTTGCTATCATGCAAGATTTTAAACCAAAGTCCATTTTTGTAAAATACCTTGATAAAGTTTGCGCCTACCTGTTTTGTGCTCAAAAGAAGCTAAAGGAATGTCTTAATCAAGTCCTCATTAATCTGGTTTATATTCCTTTGATGGCCAATTTTAAAAAAAGATCTACCATGTTTCAAATTACGCTGAAAACAATAGAAATATTCAATATTATACAAGAAGAAGATGCTAGATCTCATAGATGCTGATTAGTTTTTGCCTTCCTTTTATCCACAAATATTTATGATTTGTTAGGACAGGCAACTGAAAATATGAGAGCATTTTGCACATGCTAAGAGATAATGGGCGTTGGTAAATTTACCTGAGAATGCCCTTTCTTATCTATGCTGCTAGAAAGCCCAAGATAGGTTAGATTCCTCCTGATGACATAATCAAGCTGAGTCTGTCTTGTATAAAAGGAGCAGCCTGTGGAAGTGTCCCCAGCTATGGTGAAGATACTTGACAGACTTTAGTGAGTGTCTCTGAAAGCCAAAAGAGAATCCTGAACCCTAACATATCTTATCATAGTCTGGATGAAACAATGCAGGAGCTGGACTCTCTAGCAGCATAGATAGAAAAGGCGTTCTCAGATAAATTTACCAATGCCCATTCTCCTCCGTGCTGCTGCAAGAGCCCAGGATGGGACATACCAAAGCCTGTATGTCCTCAGAAGGGTCCTCGTCTGGTTAATCACTCAGAAGTTGGAACCACTTGCTGAAGCACCCATCTGCCAAAGGCCGCACTCGTTGAGGCATAGGAGTCCAGGCGGTAATGTCTGATGAATGGAAACGTGGATGTCCATGTAGCCGCTCTGCAAATCTCTTCTAGGGGTGCCAGGAGCTGAAGTCGCAGCACTTCTAGTAGAGTGTGCTGTTAGGCCCTGGGGCACTGGCAGGGCTCTGGCTTTGTAGGCATGTGTGATGCATGCTCTGATCCACCTATTTAAGGTGGGAGGTGAGGCCTTGTTTCCCCAGTGGGAAGGGGGAAAAGACACAAACATGGCCTTTGTATTTCTAAACATCAAAGTGCGTTTGAGGTAAATTCTAAGCGCCCTTCTAACATCTAGGGTGGGCCACTTGGTCATGGTATAGAAGGGGACAGAAATCAGGCAACACTATGTTCTGAAATCTGTGGAACATGGTATTAATCTTAGGTACAAAGGTAGGGTCTAGATGGAGAACAACTTTGTTGTCATGAAAGGTGCAGAGGTCCTGCCTTATTGAGAGAGCAGCCAACACCAACACCCTCCTAGCTGATGTGATAGTTACTAAGAAAACCACCTTCAGGGTTAAGAATTGAAGGGACACATTTCTGAGGGATTCGAAGGGAGGTTCTGTTAGAGCCTGGAGTACTTTGTGAAGGTCCCAGGATGGAAACCTGTGCACCACAGGAGGGCGAGGTTGGAAGCCCCTTTTAGAAATGTCCATTCCGAAGATCATGAGACAAGGAAGGAAATGAGTCCCAGGAGAGGACTGAGGAAAGAGCCGCTCCCTGACAATGTAAGGTGTTGGGTGCGAGACCCTTCTCTAGGCCATCTTGAAGAAAACGGAGGACCTCTGCTAACTCAGCTAATGTTGGAGTGAGACCCTCTTCTTGACACCAATGACAAAAAACTCTCCAGGTGGCATTGTAGATGCGTGTCTTAGATGGTTTATGAGATGCCTGGATAGTAAGGATGACCCTTTCTGGGAGATTAGCCTCTCTTAACAGTTGCCATTCAATCACCACACAGTCGGTCTGAACCACTGGGGTTCCAGGTGGAGCAGGGCTCCCTGATGAAGGGAGATCTTGTGGTCTGGGATCCTCCAGGGAGAGGCTATTGACAGGTTTACCAAGTATGCAAATCAGGGTCTCCTGGGCCAATGGGGGACCAGGACAATCAGCTCTGGCCATTCCTCCAACATCTTCCTAATGACCACTGGAATGATGGGAAGAGGGGGAAAGGGGCCATCTTCTCCGAAGTGCATTGGTCTCCTCCATTCCCTGACAAGGAAACCTGGTGAAGAACCTGTTTACTTGAGTGTTTTGGGGAGAGGCAAAGAGGTCTATCTCCGGGGTTCCAAACCTGAGGGAGAGATTCCTGAATATGGATTGGGGAAGGGACAATTCTGTATGGTTGACTAGGCTCCTGCTCAGCCAATCGGCTTGGGAGTTGTTGACTCCCGAGATATGGTCTGCTGTGATAGACAGACCCACCATCTCTTTGCCCACCGCCCCAACTGTTTGGCTTCCTTCATAAGGGCCCTGGATCTTGTTCCCCCTTGTCTGTTGACATGTGCCTTTGCAGCCATATTGTCCATCAACACTAACACAGGGGACCCAGCTATCTTGTCCCTGAAATGTTTCAGTGCTAGATATATGGTTCTGAGTTCCAGCCAGTTTATAGGGCTGATCCTGTCCATCCGGGACCAAATCCTTTGAGCTATGTGCCCATCCATGTGGGTCCCCCCAATCCAGGAGACTTGCATCGGTGATGCTGAGCAGTCTGTCCGGTTCCTTGAACATGAGTCCCTTCCAAAGGGCCAGGGAGAGCCACCACTTGAAGGAGCGATTGGTCTGCGGAGTGAGCTGGACCCTGACAGACATGTGGCTGGTTCCTGCTTGTTGAAAGGGGAGCAGAAGCCATTGTAGAGCTTAGGAGTGTAGCCATGCCCACGAAACGATGCCGATGCATGAGATCATTTCCCTAATAGTTTGGACAACAGCGACAGGGAGACAGTGTGTTGATGTTGAACCTGTCAAATTATATTGGTAAGGCTTTTCCCTTGATCTGGAGACAGAAAAACTTGGCAGAGAGTTGTGTCAACAACAGCTCCCAGGTGGAGCAATCTGGTTGTATGGAAGAGATGGCTCTTCCTGGAGTTGATGGAAAAGCCATGGTACTGAAGACAATAGAGTTTGTAGATCTCAATGGACAGAGTGGGTGGAGGACAACAGTATCAAAATGTCATCCAAGTAACACTGGATCCTCACTGGAACTGATCGGAGTAAAGCCACCAATGCCACTAGTATCTTTGTGAAGACTCTTGGAGCTGACAAGAGCTCAAAGGGAAGGGCTCGATACTGGTAGTGGGAATCTGGTAACATAAATGGAAAAATTAGGGATGATGAGGCAAGATGGGAATGTGGAGGTAAGCCTCCATGAGATCAATGGAAGAGAGGAGATTGCACTCTCTAGAATAGAATGCAGAGTCTCCATTATAAGGGAGATAAACTCATTCAATTTATCAGTGTGTGGGATAAACTCATTCAGAAATTTTAGGTTGAGAATGGCTCCCACCCCAAGGACTTAGGGACCACGAAAAGCCAAGAATAAAAGCCATATCCCCGTTGGAGTTCAGCGACTGGTTGAATGGCCCTTATGTTGACCAGGTGTTGAATGGCCGATTCCATAAGGGCCCTTCGTGAACTGTCCCAGAAACAGGGCAGAACACAAAATTTTCTGGAGGTGATAGAAATTGATAGTTGTAATCCTGACCTACTGTATTGAGTACTCAGGTGTCCATCATTGACTCCTCCCATCTGGAAGCGAAGGAGGCCAAGTGACCTCTGATGGGAGGGGAGAACGAGGGATTATTTAGAGTGATGGAAGAAGTGACCCCTTCCCCCTCGAAAGGGCTGTTTATCCACAGTTTGCTATTGTCTTCCGGGTGCGTCAGGGCGGTATTCTTGGCACTGGAGATATGCCCTCTATGGCCTGGAGGAGTGAGACACAGTGTCAAGCCAGAATGACGGTGGTCGATATGGAGTAGGTCGGTATTCAGCCCTCTTCCCTGTTGAGGAAAGAACTTTTCTTTTGTCCCTCATTTCAATGACGAATGGGTCTAGTGCCTCGCCGAATAGCTTATCGCTTTTGCAGGGAGCTGACACCAGTTTCCACTTGCAGCAAGGCTCTGCTTGCCAATTTCATAACCATAAAAGTCTCCTCGCTGCCACAGATGAGGCCATGGCCCTGAAGAGAACTTGGTGGCATTAAGTGTGGAGTTCACTGTGAATTCTGCTGCTGCTATAATTTTATTGAGATTTTGATGTGATCTAAAGTCTGATGGGGGTATGCGGTCTTGTAGTTGGTGCAGCCAGCAGATGGAAGACCTTGTGAAAAATGATGCAGCAGTTGAGGCCTGGACAGCCCAAGCAGAGGCTTGATAAACGAACTTTAATGTTTGTTCAGAGTGCTTGTCTTCTGCCTTTGGTATGTCCTTGGGCTCCGTTGGAGTGCCCGATGAGAAGGAAGCTACGACTGGGGCATCTTCTGAGGGAACTGCAAGAGCGGTAGCTAGAGAAGGGCCCACATTGTAAAACCTCCTATCATGGGATGATGGGCGAGGGCTGCAGTCGGGGAGGCAAATTGCTCCTTAACTAAGTCCAGAAAAATAATAGGGGATGAAAGCACCTCCGAGTGAACAATGGGTTTGGAGAAGAGGGAATCCCCATCCCTGATTGTACCACTTTAGGTTCGGGGGCAGCTTCCTCCGAGGACAACTGGGCTGTGACCAGTGCCTTGTGGAGGAGGGGTTTAAATAAGGCAGGTTTTAATACTGCAGTTGAGGGAGGTTGATTGGGCCTCAGATCCTCCTGTTCCTCCAAGAGGTTGGGGTCCCAGATTTCTCCCTCTTCCTGTTCAGATGCTGGGAAGGGGCTATGCTCAGATGGTTCTGCATAGTCTCCCTGTTCAAAATCACCCCATTCTGCATGGGTAGGAGGGGGCCTGTGCTCCACAATGTGAGATAGTCCCCTTTTGGGGATCTGGGCTTGAGAGTAGGCTGGAAAAGTGGGCTGGGACCTGTCTGAGGGCCTAAAGATATGTTGAAGCCCTTCTGCTAGGGCCTGTCTGATGGCTATGGAGACTACATTGTGGATATCAGAGGGTCTGCCACTCAATGGAGGATACGAGGGGGCGAAGGCCTGCTGCCATTGGGGTAAAAGTAGCCTCTGGTCAAGGTTGAGAGCTACTTTGGACGATAGATGGCAGTGAAGGTCCCAAAGAGCCCGTGTGAAGTTGGGGCCTGATCTGCTCAAGTTTTGAGGTCTGAATTGGTCCTCTCTGGGGACCAGAATTGGAAGTGGCTAACAGGGGCTGGAGTTTCCCCCACACCCTGGAAGTACCTGCCTGAACCACCAGAGGATTGGCTGGCTGGGAAGCCTGCTGCAGTTGTCCCCTCATTTGCTTAATAGTCTTATTGAACTGTCTCTTCAAGGCCACGTCTTTGTTTCTCTGCTTTTAGTTCGGCCTGGGATGTTTTCCTGGAGCCCAAGGCTTTGGCCCTGATCTTGGGCGCTACCTCCCTTTGAACAGATTGAGAGCATTGTCTTCTTTTTCCTTTGGCAGTCTGGAGGCCTGCCAAAGGAGGCCTGTCCAGGCCCGAAAGCTCTGTGTGGATCTTGTATTGATCCATAGTTGGCAGAAGCAAACACAAGAGGTGCTGGGAGCGACCTTCGCTATGTGTTGCCTATGCAGTAGCCTTTTTGGGGACAGGAATACCCTTTTTGGGGACAGGAGCAGGCTGTTGTTAGATGAGGTCACCTACAATGGCCGCTCGCCACATGTGTTGGAAGAGGAGGCTTTCAAAATGACCTCTCTCATGAATTGCAGGCTACGATGGCTGTTAGTCGCTCCCTAGGCTAGAAATAGTGCTGAGTGGCGAAATCAACTAGAAAGGGAAAACTGTGGCTTTTTCGATCAGCTGTGAGGCACAGTTATCACTGAAACGATATTTAGGATCGCGGCAGCCGAAATTGCAGAGGGAGAGCTGTAAGGGAGGGCCAAGGGCTTCTCCCTTATTTACAGTCTCCCTTGGATTGAAAACATCAAATCCTTGGCGTTGCAGGAGAGCGGAGCCCCGCTCTCCTGAAGGCACAGCTGCACTGTGCCAATGATCTAAGATCACTGTTTGACTTTTGCTGCTGACTAAAACTATTTTCGGAGACACCAGCTCAACTGTCATTGAAAGAAGCTGAGTCAAAGCTGGGGACACTCCCACAGGCTGCTCCTTTTATACAAGACATACTCAGCTTGATGATGTCATCAGGAGGAGTCTAACCCATCCTGGGTTCTTGCAGCAGCATGGAGGAGAAGAGTTTATATTATTCTATTTGGTAACAATACATTGTGCATATTATCAGTGATCATATATTATCATTAGGGACAGTTCTTTATTTAAAAACAACTGTCATATTAGATTTATTTGATTTTAACTATTTATTGATTTGTTTTGTTCTTAAATTTTCCTTTGTAAAGCAAAACTATAAACTTAAACAATTATTATATTTTTATCTCTATTAACTCTTTCCAGATTTGCCTCTTTATTCCAGTTTGTCCTTTATTTCCCCCCTGCCCCAGAAATAGATTTTAGTCACTATAATTATTATGCCAGCCATCCCTAAACTTGGGATATAACAACCAGTGATAATGATAATTGTCTGTCTATCTGTCTGTCTGTCTGTCACTCTCTTTGCAAAAAGGTAAACTTGTAAAATTGGTATGGATAATACTGATTTTGCTCAGAGGGCTACCAAAGCAATGAATGAAAACAGGCTAAAATATCATTTCAGGATTCATAATTGCAAGTGTCTAGCCATCAAAATGGCTTCTCAAAAGTGTCAGTGGCACAAATTAGGGCTGAAAACCAAAATCTCAGTCTGAAGGAGAATTGGGTTTAAGAGATCCCTGGTGAGCAATACACATAAAAAGCAGAGAGAGCTTCATACACACCACAATTGAAATTTTTTTAACCATATCTATGGATCCTCATGACTTGAAGAAAGCCTTTTTTATATCTAATTTGATAAAATGTTTCAAAATCTTTACAAGTATGACATAATACAGTGTTTTTCAAAGTTGGCAATTGGATGTGTGAATTTGAAAGTTGCCAAATTTGAAAAATACTGGCCTACTATGAAAGATTCCCCCCTTTTTCCCCAAATGCAACAGATTCCTAAGGACTTTAAAAGGAAAATATAAAAAAATGATGGCTGGCTACCCAAAGCGGCTTTGTCCATAACTCTGCCATGTAAAAATTATAAAATTAACCATATCAATAGTTGACTTTAAGTCATGTATGTTAAATATTTCATTACTTTACAGACAAGGAAGAGAAAACCCAGTATTGAAATGTATGCTTTTAGCTTAATTAATTTCACTTCAGAATATAACACTTTCTGACAACACCTCTACTCATGCATTTTTAAAGTGCCTCAAACAGACGACAGTTATGAATTAGGACCAAACTGAGTCCAAAATTTATGTTACTAACTGAGAAAATTGTTGTCAGTTTTGCCCCATTTTATGACTTATCTCACCACATTTGTGAAGTGAAGCACTGCTTAAATTAGTAACATCACTGCTTAATCACTGCTTCTTAAATTAGTAACATGATTATTAAGTGAATCTGGTTTCCCCACCAACTTTGCTTGTCATAGGATCACAAAAGGGAATCCCAGGGAACACTGCAATCATCATAAGTGTGAGTGAATTGTCAAGCATCCAAATGTAAATCACGTGACCCTTGGGATGCTGCAACACGTAAGTCTGAAAAATGATCACAAGTCACTTTTTTCAGCTCTGTTGTAACTCTGAATGGTCACTAAGTGAACTATTGTAAGTTGAGGACTACCTGTAGTATGATTCAATACCATCTAGACCCCTCCAGACATTAACAAACAATTAAATATAACATTGAAATTACCATTTCCATACTACAAAGAAAATAATAGATTAGAATAAAATAAGACAATTATATTGTTATATTATGATAGATCCAAGAGATCTAGTATGGATACTTTATGAATTAAATATCTGACTTACAACTTACTTCAGTCTTATATGCAATAGATACTGATAGCCTTCACTGAATTGATCAATTCCTGATAATTTAGGATTGATCAATTGATGGTAATTTAGTGTTGTTTAACGACAAAATAATATTCTCAGAAAAAAATCTGAACTTCAACTATTTTGCTATACAAATACTAGATACATTTCAAGTATTTCTAGTATGGTCCCTTCAGATACATTGGAATTTTAATTTCTAGAATTCCACCAAAATGACTGAATATTTTGATAATTGCACATCCCCAAATACATGAGGAGCATCAGGTGGGAGAAAGATGCTGTAAAGCAAGGGTGTCAAACTCATGGCCCGTGGGATGACTACAGGCCATAGGTACTTAGATCTGGGCCATAGAGCCACCCTGGAAGCAATAAAGAACTGACTCACGATGCTTCTGCCAGTGAATATTGAGCTCAGGAGGGCCATGCATGGTCCTCCTGGGCTCCATTTTCACTAGCAGAGGGATAGCAAAACAAAACAAGAGGAGAAATGTTTGCATTTGAGCATCCAAGAAGGGACAGAAAAGGAGAAAGGGAAAGAGGAAAAACAAAGAAAAAGAAGGAAAGTTGTGAAGAGAGCAGGGAAGGAAAAAGAATGAAAGAGGGGAAAGAAGAAGGAAGGAAAAAGAGAAGAAAGGAAGGAAAGAAGGAAAGAAGGAAGGAGAGAAGGAAGGAAGGAGATTATTATGAGAGGGAGGGAGGGTCTGAGAGAAGTCCTGCATTAGCACTTGGTCACCACAGGTGCCCCAGACATAAGTGACATTGAGCTGGCCATACCCACCCCAGTCCCCAGAGGTCAAACACAATTCTGATGTGGCCTCAATGAAACTGAGTTTGAAAACCCTGTTGCAAAGCATGTGGTGGTGAGATGTTTGAAGCACAGATGTCTGTCCACTGGTCATCTGGATCAGGGGTTGCCAACCTTTTGGACCTCAGGGACTACCAAACTCATAATTTTAAATCCCAGGGACTACTAACTGGTTCTGTGGGCCTGGCCTAATTTGTGGGTGTGGCTTGGTGGCTATGTGACTGGCTGGGCATGGCTTACATGTAAATATTATAAATATTTATATAAATATTGAATTTTTTACAAAAAAAGAGCAACTTTTACCCAAAATCAGGCAAAGCAGGTAGGCAGATTGAGTTGCTCACAGAATCATTCAGTGATCTATCCATCTGCCATCAGCCACCTGAGACTATCACATAAAATTTGCTTGATGTGAGTCTGCATTGAAAAATAGAACCTTCAGTCCTAAGGGAGGTTCAGCTATGCTTAAAAGCAGAGCCGAAGATCTAAAGATTAGCTAGAAAGCAAGAAATTCAACCATTTCCTGCTTCCTAGTTAATCTAAATCTCTTGGCATAGCAGAACAGCTGATGGTTAGAAAAATAGCAATTTAGCAGGCAAGTTTGCTGGGTAAGGAGTGAGTGAGCGGGAAGGGTTTCCCTGGGCCATGTGGGCAGCGCAGCCTTGTGTTTCTGCGCAGCCTGGATTAATTGCTTTAGGGGGTGCTCTGGGGGTGAGATTTTTCTGTGGCCCACCAAAATTTTCTCACAACCCACCAGTGGCAACCGCTGATCTGGATGATTTGTGGATTGCTAGTTATCAACAGGATTGACATGAGGATACAGATGAGATGACCTGAACATCTGTAGTTTTTTTTTTCTCATGGAGGAGCATGATTGAAATTATGAAAAATCATTTTTTGTAACTATCAATGAACTTTCCTTTACAGATCCTGCACATTCAAACAGTATTCAAGTCCACCGAGCAAGATAGGGAGGGAGATTCAAAAGCCTATGTATATTTAATGCTTGTATAGATAGTACTAGAGACTTGCCGAGGGTAGTCAGGCCTTCCCCAAAAATAGCCTCCACCCCTGCTAATTTCAAGTGCTGACTTGAAAGAAAAGCACTTTCCCATACAATTTATTACTGAATCATATACAAGGAAGTAAATTGACTGCAAGCTTTTTTGAAAATATATTAAAAATACAGATAGTCCTTGAGTTAACACCTGAGTTCATTTAGTGACTGTTTGAAGTCACAATGGCATTGGAAAAAGGCACTTATGATCATTTTTCACACTTACAACTATTGTAGCATCCCCATAGTCACATGATCAAAATTCAGACCCTTAGCAACTGACTCATATTTATAACTGTTGCAATGTCTGGGTCAGATGATTCCCTTTTGCAACCTTCTGACAAGAAAAGCCAATGGGGAAACTAGATTCATTTAACAATTTTATGTTGCTAACTTAACAAATACAATGATTCACTAACAACTGTGGCAAAAATGTCATAAAATGTGGCAAACTCACTTAACAAATGTTTCATTTAACAACATAAATTTTGGGTTCAATTGTGGTTGTAACTCGAGGACTATCTGTACATTTAGGTTAGAAATCCTTTCCAGTTTTAATTCCACAATATGATTTTGGTTCCAAACAGTGATTGGTAAAGCATAATTTATAGTTTAACATGTCTGAACTCACTTAGTTGTCTTTTATTCAACAAAAAACTATAAGGAAATTGTGGATTAGTAAAAGGGGTGAGCCTACTGATTGAGAGATACATACTGTATTTGAGAAACAAAAAGGCCTTTTGCCACTACTCTGATCTGAAATTTTTAATCCCTTAGTATAACATCATATTTCATTTCATTTATTCATTAGATTTTTATCCAGCTTTTCACATAACTGTGTATCTTTAGATGATTGCCTATCCAGCACCAACCACCATGTGTGATTGAATCATTAAAGATGTGGTTCAAGAGAACTTTTCATCATTCCAGGGTTTTTTGATGCAATCAGTTTACACATTCAGTTGCCAGTTATCAAGGGCAAAGCAATCACCTAGTATATAAGCAGGTGCGAATCAGCCTGGCTCCAAAACTGGTCCAAAACTGGCTCCTACCCCTTTCTCCCCCCCCCCCNACCCCTTTCCCCCCCCCCCCTTGATCTCAGCAATGTCTGCAGAGAGGGTAAAAAAAAACACGTCAAGATGGCAGCCACACCTGTGCAACCAAAGGCTTGCTTCTTTTTTTGTGAGTATCACACCACAGCTCCTCATTTATCTAACCACAACTGAAATAATATTGCAAATGTACAAACTCTTACTAATTTAAAGTTTGCATTAGTCATCCAGTTACATGTTCACAGTAGGCTGATAGCCTGGGGAAAGAATTCCATAAACTTAGGATCTTTCACCTTCCATATACAGTAAATGTTTTCCTGATTGGAAATCAGAAAATAATATATATGTATCACATGTATCCAGTCAAGTCACTCTTTTTGAAGCCTGCAATAAAAGACCAAGTCTTTTATAATGCAAGAGGTTATTGCACAGAGCACTACTAAAAATAGTTTTAGTTTTCAACCTACAAAAAGTGATTATTTATATGGCACATATGCTAGGGAGTTCAAATTCCCTCCCACATCTTCCAACAATTATTCTTACAAAACTGCAAGACAAATCACAGGATCTTTGGTTCTACAGACATGATAGCATAATTGAGACAGGAGCATATTTTACACTCATGACTGAACTGAGATTCAAATTGGGTGTTTTTGATTTAGAGCTCATATTCCACATCTTCCAATATCTCATACTAAGCCAGACATTGTACAGCCAGCCTGGCATGTATGAGATGTATTCTGATGAGGGTGCTAAGGGAGGTGATAGGCTTTGTATTCCAATATATCTGATGCCCAGAGATTGGGCAAGAATGCATTCAGCATTTGAAAGTGATTGCTGCGACAGCCCCAAATTGATATCTCCTCTTTAAAACCCTTACTGCTCATATTCATCCTGTTACATGCAAAAGGGATTTAAAAGTTTGGTTTTCTCTTCCCTTCACAGTTTCCTGGAAGGTTGGTCTGACCTGATTTTCTGATCTAGGCACTCTGATCGAGGCATGAAGGCAGGCTACCCCAAGAGCAAGCAAGCATTCTTTTTAATATAATGACAAGTATCTCTCCTACTTAGCGCCTGCACTCTTTCCATTAGAAAAATGCTACCTGTATGGTGCTTCCTATGTTTGTCACAATCCAGGTATTCCTTTTCCTAATCTGTTACTCTGATGCTTTTCAAGCAATTTCTACTATCATGTAAGACCTATTTCTCCATATCACTGCTTCTCACTAACCAGGGTAACTAAAGAGAAAAGATGGAAATCAAATCACCCAAAGGAACATTTTGAAAGAAAAACATTATATTCTTGATTCCACTCCCAAACATCTTCTCCCCAATAGTATTAAGAAAGGGAGGAGCATCCAGAAAAACATGACCTTGAAATCAAAGCTTTGAAAGGGCTAGATTCAATTTTAGGTATCAGGAAGGGCATGATGCACTTATTAAAGACAAAACACTTTGCACATACACAGAGACACTCCCCCCCTTTCCCTATGATGCCATGTGTACTGGGACTAGCAATTCCAAACTGTTTCCTATTTGCAATAAAAGCAAGCTGATCTATCTAATATTCCCACCATGAGCCCTCGACCCTGCCCATAACCTTTTAATCCCCTTTGCTCTTGCCCGATGACAGTAGCCCCTCCTCCCCATCTTGCAACTATTGTCCCATCCCCATTTTGGCAGCAGCCACAACCTTCACCCTAAGTCCCACCCGTGGATCCCTTACCGGCTCCACAGCCATGTCCATGAGGGGCTGTCGGGTCCCCTCCCAGCCTCTCCAGCACCCTCCCCACTAAGCGATCAGGGCTTTCCGGTTCTGCCAACGGGACCCAGCAGCAAGTAGGCACCGACTCGGGACTGAGCTGGGTTTCGCCTCCTCCGCCACCTCCTGGGGAAAGCTCCTCCGACGAGAAGGATGTTGGGGAGCGCAGAGAGGAATCGGGGGGCCGCAGCTCCAGCCAGCGGCCATCGCCTGTGTTTTCCGTGCCTCCTTCCGTCAGATCTTCAGGTGGCTCCTTAAGAAATCCAGGCAGGAGGATTTTGGAGACGCTTTGCCTGCGAGATAACTGCCCCCCGGAACCAGGAACAGCCCGGGAGGCCAAGTGAGAGCCCTGCTTCTTCAGAAATTTCTCCAAAGGCTTCATCCCACCGGCCACTGCGGGGGCACCCACGGGCGCAGCAGGGCCCCAGGACGAGGGTTGATCCAATGCGCCCTTCTCAGCCTAGGCCAAAATGGGAGATCAGGGGTGCCCACTTTGCGTGCTGGAGGGAGGTAATGGGAAGATGCGTGGTCAAACAGTCATGGCTATACCCGATGTTGGAGAAGGGGCAAGAATTGGGAACGAAAAGGAAGGCGCAGCTTTAGACAATTTTACTGGACGTGGAAAGGGATTAAGGAGCAGAATAAACCGAGTTTTGCGGGCTTGCTTCTCACAACGGGAGCAATTCGAGGGGGCCCTGATGGATCTGGTCTATCTGACCCCCGAGCTAAACGAAGAAATAGAAAGGGTGGCAATTGTATATATAGCCTTCTCTTCTCTTGACCACCTCAGCAGCGCCGAGCTGGCTAATCTCTTTGCCAGGATTCGCCGCCGCCCCCGCTTCTGTCCTTCGCGCAGAGAGGCGTGCGCCCTCAACCGAGTAGGATTTTCCCGGAGTCGAGGAAGGGAGCTCCTTGGCAAACCGGATTTCGCTGCCGCCGCCGACACACTGCAGCCCCGTATTCCTTGCCTTTCCCACTCCGGGTGTCTTGTAAGCTCTCTATTCGCCAGGCTGTTGCTGCTGCAGGCGGGACCCTCCTTTATGGATGCTCATGACAGCGGGGGAGGCAGGCACTGAAAACAGCAGGAGCGTGGGCTGGAGCCTGCCTTTCTGCAGGGGAGTTTGCGGGCGGGGGGTGTTCTCGGCTCTCCCCCTTTCTCCTGCTTCGTATTTCCCGGCGTAAAATCAACCAAGAGTCGAGAATCGGCAGCCGGCTTTCTTTCTCCCTCCAGATCTCCTTCACTCTGGGACAGTAACAAGGCGGCTCTAAACCCCGCCCCTATCCTTTCTTCCTCCACCCCTTTTCTTGTTCTCTCTCTCTCTTTTTTTTCTTTTATGCCTGCACTTGTTGCGTGCAGTATTGAAGCCAAATACACACCTCGACCATGGACGATGAATGGAATTAAAACCTCTTCCTCCTCCTCCTCCTTCTCTGTCAGCTGAAGTTATTCAGGTTATTTAATCAGGTTGTTCAACTACCAGCTTCATTAGAGTTGAAGGGTCTTGATTCGGTTATGGTCATGAAGTGGTAGAAGTGGAATGGTCAGTGAGTTTTAATTTATTTATGTTCCATCAGTTATTAGATGAGCATTAGGCCAACAACTCTTAACATCTTATTTAAAGTGTGTGATATCTCTAGCTTGAGACAACTGCACCACAACTTTCCAATACAAAGTGTTGTTCCACTGCTTTCCTTCACTTCGGTATACATCAGCACAAAATTGCACTGGCAAACTTAATGTTTGGCCTTCATTGCACCACATTGCTTTTAATATGTTTCCGGTTCTTATTTTAAAAACTAGTAGGTTAAATCTTCTAGTCCTAGGAAAAATTAACCTGACCTGTTTTTCCTGCTTAATCCATCATAGAACCAAAATGTATATATTCTGCTCCAGGCTTTGGGGAGGTATCTTCATGTGACCAGAAGTGTCAGAGATTTCACAAGGAGAATAAAACTTAATATTTATTTCTCACTTTCATTTTACTGCACATACCATATGAGCTAGAAAGATGCATCTTTTAAAAAACACTTATTTTTCCTTATTGATATTGTTAATGTGTTAATTACAGTTTTTATGTAAGTATCTTCTAATTAATCCTTTAGCTTAAATCATTGTAGTTGGCTATTTATTACAGTTTATTTATTTATTTATTTAAACTAAAATAGTTCAGTTTCCTTAACTATTTAATACAGTTTCCTTATTCGTTTTGCTTCATGGTCTTATTATTTTATTACAAAATAATCCCAGTATTCAGCTGAGTGTACATAGTTCTCCACTAATGACCACAGTTGGCAACAGAACTTTCATTGCTAAGCAGTGCAATTCCCTGGTATTGCTATGTGAGTTAAGTGAATCATAGCCAATTTTACAACTTTCCTTACCAGAGTTGTTAAACAAACCATGCAGCCATTAAACAAATCCAGCTTCTCCCCTTCACTTTGTTTATTGAGAGTCTGCAGGGATGGTTGCTAATGGTGATCATATGATCCTGGGATGGAGCAAATAAATATATGCTTATTGTCAATATATGCTTATTGCGTGAATTTTGATCACTTGACATTGGGAACTTTGCAACAAAGAGGGAAGACAGTTGTAAGTCACTCTTTTCATTGCTGTTGTAACTTTGAATGATTGTAAGTCAAGGACTACTTGTATTCTGAAGAAAGAGCACGCTGATAAACCTTATTAAACCCTTATTAAGGAAAAATAAGTAGGACAGAAGTAGGAAGGAACAGTATTTCCTGCTTCTTTCTGGTGTTTTTTTTTCATTTAAAACAAAATTATGTCAGATTGCATGTAGAAATATTTCTGAATCAGTTTTTGAGCTGAATTAAATGTTCCAGGCAAGACAAGACATTAAAGGATTTGGGGATCCAGCAGATCCTCAATCCTGGCCTGTTCTTCTCTGCTGTCACAACTCTTTATGAAAACCCTTAGAAATTAGTGACCCTTGATAGAGAAAAAATCTTAGCCTGGGTTCTGTCTCCAAATTGGATTTCTCTTTCTATATTGGAATAGGATTGCATTTAATTCTACAATCCCTAGGATGCTGTCCTAGGGAGACAGGATTGTGCACTTCAAATAAAAGATTTTTTTTCTGAAAGAGTCTTATATCCCTAAATTGCAAGAGCTACAAAAAGAGTTCACATTTGGGGGAACAATAAGATATAAATTTATTCATAGCATGGATCTGTAGTTTCTTAGCACCTTCTCTTTAAAAATGGGTTACATTCATTGGTTGCTTTCTATTTCTTTTGGCAAATAATGAAAGATAATCATTTATTTTAAAAGTAATGGCAGATATAAAGAAGGCATACAATATACTATCTCTCATTATCAAATATTCCTGATTAGTTGCAATGAGCTGAACTCTTTGCTCTCAAATATTAAAATTAACACAAATGTGCACTTAATATTTTATTTATTACTGCATTTTCCCTCAAATATTAAAATTAACACAAATGTACACCTAATATTTTATTTATTACTGCATTTGCTCTTAGATGACAGGAGAAGTGGCTAAATATTGGGAATCAGAAATTAAGTAGCTTTCTTAAGGTGTCATATTTAATGGAAGTGTTATTATACTAACACTAAAGTCTAGTAAATGCATTTCCTAAAATAAAGAAATAAAAATAATTTATTTAATGCAGGACTTGAAATAATCATTCATGTTTTATGCAGAAATGCAAAACCCACTGAAAAGTAGCAGAGACCTCAGAACAAAAGAAGTTGCAGAAACACCATTACAAAGGAGATCAGATTCAGATGAAGGGAATAATATATGTTGCATGATAACTGATTGTTCCAATAAAGGAGAATGTTTGTCATTTCAGGTTGAAATGAGGGGTCCTTGGTGGTCTCTGTTTTGTAGACTTTACCCAAACTAGGCAATGTCAGCAGCACTGATGATTTTGCCTCGTTTGGATAATGAAAGTCTGCAAGTGCTTCGTACTGGGAACAAACGCACCACAGAATGAACGAGTGGCTAAATTGATTGCTCAGGCTTTATTGAATTTGCGCGCTAACAGCAAATGAACCACTCAGCCGTGAGGCAACAGCTGTTAGCCTGTTTGACAGCTCCTTATATAGTCGGCTGTCAAACTACTGGCCAATCAGGTTGCAGCTGGGCGCCCCCTGCTGGAAACCGGACCAGAGGGGGAACTTCAGAACATAGCACTCCTTCCCACCTCAACAGCGCATACGTAGTCTTTGAAGTAGGCCGGGTGCCAGTGGATCCTAGTTGACCTGTGCAGCGATGGCTTGTTGGACACGGCGGGAACCTCTTTGGCTGGAACCTCTTCAACTGGAATTTCCGACTGCTGCAGTTGGACCTCTGCTGGTGATTCCTCGATCCATGGCCTCTCAGGTGAGTGTGGCTGCTGGAGTGTGGTTGGTGCAGATGGTCTTGTGTCGGTTCCTGAGAACTCATCATTCTCCCTCGTTAATACAGATCTTGGCCTCAGGTTCCCTTGCCCCCTTAATTGATTAA
>BHFT01022795.1:0-21586 GCA_004320025.1 Laticauda laticaudata | reverse complement strand
GGCTTCAGGGATTGGTTCCTTTGGAACCAATCCCTTCTAGTTTTAAACAACCAATCAGAATGTATTATTTGGAGCCACTATTTACATACAGAACACAAGTCACTCCGCTAATTAATTGTTCTCTCTGTCCAGAAATTTCTCATTCATTCCAGGTTGCTTTTTTCCTTGATTACTTTCTACCCCTTGTTTCTTGTCTTGCCTTCTGGTGCTTTGGATGATAGGTTGACCCCCTCTTCTTTGTGGCAGCCCCTCTAATATTGGAAGACCGCTTTCACATGAGCCCTAGTCCTTTTCACTAGACTAGACAAACCCAATTCCTGAAACGGTTCTTCATATGGCTTAACCTCCAGCCCTGTAATCATCTTTACTGCTTTTCTCTGCATTCTTTCCAGAGTGCAGAGAATTCTTGAACTAAGAAAAAGGAGATTAGATTCTAATCCCCCTTCAGCCACCAAAGATTTATAGATGGGCCAGTTCTTCCTTCTCAGCTCCAGACCCAGCCTGGTTTAGGAGGGAAAATGCTGGACCAGGAGCCAGTAGATGATACAGGTTCAAGTCCTCCCTTCAATCATGGAATCTCCCCAGAAGATGAAGTCTGAGCCTCTCCCTCTCAGCCCAAATTATCTCACCGGATTGTCTTGTTTTCAGTTGGAAACAAGCCTGGTGCTTTTGGGCAGATTGTACAAGAACCAACCAAACCTGGAAGGGGGCTTCTGCATTTCATTTCTGGAACTATCTTTGACCAAATCACTTGTCCCACAAGCTTACTCCTTGTTTTTTATTTTCCCTCAAGTAGACCTTGCATGGAGGTTTTCAAAATTCCCCCTGAGTACAGGAGCCCAGAGGCTCTTCAGAGGCTGAAAAACTCTGGCACGTGCATCAGAAGTGGATGGAATTAGGAATTTCAATAGTTGTGAAGGTGGTGATGGTGGAGGATGTGTGTGTGTGTATGTGTATGGGAGAGAGACAGAGATATAGAGATACAGAGAGAGAGAGACAAAGAGAGAGAGAGAGAGAGACAGACAGAAGCAGAGAAAAAGAGAGAAAGAAACAGAGAAAGAGAGAGAAAAACAGAGAAGGGGAGGGGAAGAGAGAGAGCTCTAGGAAAAAACACAGAACATTTTATATTTCTGCATCACTGATTTTACAGTTAACTGTTCCTGCCATATTTAAACTGTAATTGTTGATATTTCCTGCTTCTGTGTATCCTGGAATACTGCCATTGCAATGTAATTGTTTTTATCTTGGATTTTACATTTTTTTTGCTGCTTTCATTCCAATCCCATCTTTTTTTCTCCCTTTGTGCAGACCACTGAGTTACTTTGCTGTTCACATCCAGAAAAGTACCCCCGGTTTACATTAGTCTGCTTTGTTTTTAATACTGAAGTTTTCTGAGCAATTTTTCCATCAGACAGTTCTGTTGAACTTTTGAGTTCCATAGTACAGCTAGAAAAATACCCCTTGCTCATGTTTGTTCAATCAGACAAACTGTGTTAAAAAGTCAGTTTTATTTTGTTAATTTCAATCTCTAACTAAATGAATCATTAGCTGGCTAATAATTACAATCATTTTGAACAGGAATTTATTTATATAGTCTCATGCAAAGGAGGGAGGATACATTTCAGTGCTAACACACATACTTTAATTGCAAAAAATCCCCCAAAGTTGTGCAGTGGAGGCTGAAATAGCTGCCATGCTTTGATTTAGTATTATGGATGAACCAGGTCTCTTCAGGCTAGTTCAACAAGCCATAGTTACAATAAGAAATGGCTTAACTTAGCATGAACTCAATCATTCTTAAGGGCTTTTTTCTTCAGACAAATATTTTGCTACAGATATGACTACATTTATGCTGCTAAGCGAGATATGTGCTGAGTTTTGCCCCATTTTACAACTTTCCTTGCCACGTTTGTTAAAAGAATCCCTGTAGTTGTCAAATTAGTAACAAGGTTGTTAAGTCAATCTGGCTCTCCCCATTGGCTTTGCTTGTCAGAAGGCTGCTACAACCATCATAAATATGAGTCAGTTGCCAAGCATCTGAATTTTGATCACGTGACCAGTGGTGGAATGCAAAATATTTTTACTACCGGTCCTGTGGGCATGGCTTGGTGGGCATGGCAGGGGAAGGTTACTGCAAAATCCCCATTCCCTCTCGACCCCACTAGCCTGCTTTCCAGCTCTGTTCTTCTGTGCAAGGCAACCAAAGAAGACCCAGCCGATCAGCTGGGACTCGGGAGGCAGAGAATAGATGGGAGTGGGGCAGTGGTGGGATTTGAAAATTTTTTACTACTGGTTCTCTGGGTATGGCTTGGTGGCCGTGGCGTGGCTTGGTGGGCATGGCAGGGGAAGGATACTACAAAATCTTCATTCTCTCCCCACCTCACTAGCCTGCTTTCCAGCTCTGTTCTCCTGTGCAAGGCAACCAAAGAAGACCCAGCCGATCAGCTGGGACTGAATGGGAGGCAGAGAAGAGATGGGGATGGGGCCAGTCAGAGGTGGTATTCCAAACTATTCAAAATTTCTGCTACCAGTTTTCCAGAACTGGTCAGAACCTGCTGAACACCTCTGCATGTGACCATGGGTTGTAATGGTTGTAAGTTTGTAAAATGGTCATCAGTCAGTTTTTTCAGTGATGATGTAACTTCAGTCCCTAAGCAAACTGTTCCAAGCCAAGGACTACCTTGGTTATTTATTTATATCCCACCTTTATTATTTTATAAATAATTCAGGGCGGCGAACATGTCCACCACACCTTCCTCCTCCTATTCCTAGTATTTGCTTTTGATTAATCTTGTTAATTTTAATTAACACTGTCAATCCACTGGCTGAATCCTACTGCTGTTGTTGTAAACAAATGCATTCCAACAATGAATTCCAACAGAACTATTTCCTGCTTAAACCCAATATATCCCTAGGAACATTAGAGAACAGCATTTTTCATTCCCCCACAGCCTTCTGATGAATTGGCTGGTAGGAAAATCCCATCGGTGGGCAGATTTTTTTCAATAAAATTTTCCTGGGTCGTATTCAGTGGTGGGATTCCACATTTTTTCCTACCGTTTCTATGAGAGTGTATGCGCAGCTCTCAAAAAACTGCCCTCTGTGTCAGCGCTAGTGAGGTGAGCTGTTTATTAGCTCAGCTGAGGTGTGGCAATCCGCTCTGCCCTGCAAATCACCTGAGCTAATAAACAAGGGAATATGAGGACAGGAAATGGCAGGGGTGGGAGGGTGGGGCCAGCCAGAGGTAGTATTTGCTGGTTCTCTGAACTATTCAAAATTTCCGCTACCGGTATGCTAGAACCAGTCCAAACTGGCTAAATACCACCTTTAATTGTATTGCTACAATATGTGACCATTTTTCTTTGGGAAAATGGGGGAGAAAACAGCATGTGGACTGTCTTAAAACACTGAGTTCAACATTGGTTTCTAATTTATTTTATTTATTTATAAAATTTATTTGCTTCCCATCTCATATCCAATGATTCTGGGCGGCATACAACTTCTAATACAAGTAGTTCTTGATGTACAAGAGCAATGGAACCTGTCCACTACTATCATATATATCGCCATAATTGCATAATGGATCAGTCCTGTGATTGACTCAATTTTCTGACCATTTCGGTGTGGATTGTATCTTTGAATGCTCACTAAGTGAGCAGTTGTAGGTGAAGGACTACTTGTGAAAACCTCGTTGCAAGTTATTTGCTTAGCATGGATGTGCATTTCTGAGAGTGTGCGAACCAAAAAGCATCTTGACCTCATAAATTACATATTAGGAGGCTCTTTGACTGAGAAGAAATCTTGAACTGATGAACAAAATTGCTTTATCCTATTTTGCTCAGTGTGCCATAAGCTAGTTTCACCCAATGTCCTCATCCAACAATCATGATTTAATGGCCTTAATAGCTGACATTCCATACCGAAGTAATGTAAAGGTCAAGAGTAGCACATGAAGGCTTATCCTGGATCAAGCTGCTATGTTGACAAATCAAAACTTAAGGATCTAACCTGGAAAGGTACGATGATATGAATTTCTGCTTACCATCATTTGCTGGAGGGATGCACAGACCATGTTAAATAAACCATAGAACAATGGTGAAATTTATGGGCTGTATTAATATGCTTCTTCTCATCTTTCCCATTACATACCTCCTTTTCTATTTATGACTATAACTTCGTTGCTCATATTTTTATGTTTTTTATTGAGTTTGCTGTTACGATTTATGTTGATTCTACCACTAAGAGTTGTATCTTATGATTTATGATGAATGTATTTTTATGATTACTATGATCATAATTTATCACATATTGCTTGTATGTACACTGAGAGCTTATACACCAGAGACAAATTCCTTGTGTGTCCAATCACAGTTGGCCAATAAAAAATTCTATCCTATCCTATCCTACCCTACCCTACCCTACCCTACTCTACTCTACTCTACTCTATTCCTGAAACATTGCTAAAATACATTTTATTATCATGGCTACATTCAGAGATTACATTAACCCAAGAGCAAATCCCACTTTTAGTTTAGTGTAATGGATGAATTATATACAAGTAGTCCTTGACTTACGACCACAATTGAGGCCCAAATTTCTGTTACTGAGTGAAGTGATTGTTAAGTGAATTTTGCTCCATTTTATAAACTTTTTTGACGCAGTAGTTAAATGAATCATTGCTGTTGTTAATTTTGTAACACGGTTAAGTAAATCTGGCTTTTCCATTGACTTTGCTTGTCAGAAGGTCGCAAAAGGGGATCCCATACTAAAGTAATACATGGGACACTGTGATTGTCATAAATATGAGCCAGTTGCCAAGCATCCGCATTTTGATCAAGTGACCATGGGGATGCTGCCATCCACTGGCACATTTGTTAAGTGTGAAAAATGGTCATAAGTCACTTTTCTTATGCTGGTCACCAAATGAACTGTTGTGAGTCGAGGGCAGAGGTGGTATTCAGCAGGTTCTGACCAGTTCTGGAGAACCGGTTGCAGAAATTTTGAGTTGTTTGGAGAACCAGCAAATACCACCTTCTGACTGGCCCCGCTCCCATCTATCCTCTGCCTCCTGAGTCCCAGCTGATCGGCTGGATCTTCTTCGGTTAACTTGCACAGGAGAACGGAGCTGGGAAGCAGGTTAGTGGGGTGGGGAGAGAATGGAGATTTTGCAGTATCCTTCCTCCAGGAGTGGGGGGAGAATGAGGATTTTACAGTATCCTTCCCCTGCCACACCTACCATGCCACACCCACCAAGGCACACCCACATAACTGGTAGTAAAAAAAAATTGAATCCCACCACTTGTTGAGGGCTACCTGTATTGTATTTTTTAAACAGCAGGGTGTTTTTCAACGTCTGACTTTATATCTAAACACACACAAAAAAAAACACCCACCTTTTTTTCTTATTGAACACTTACAGGAAAAACCCAACTTCTAGACGTTTAACTGGAGAGAAAAAGTAAAAAAAAAAATTGGCATTTGAAAATGACAGCTTTATGGCAGGCTGCTGCTGTTAACATTACACAAAAAGTGTTGTCATTGTTTACATCTGCCAGTTGAGTTTTATAAAGGTATTTTTCCACTGCATCATCATGTTTCTCCCCCTCCCCCTTTCCTTGTTTGCTATCTTAGGGAGTTGCAAAGTGGAATGAGCATGTAAACATTGCCAAATGAATAAATAAGAGCTGAAGAATTTGGGAAAGAGCTAATGACAAAGCTAGCAGGTCTTCTGGCAGCTTCAGCAGAGTTGCCCTGCCTTCCCAATTATCTCTTTCTCTCTCCTTTTACTGCCTTGCTTTGGAATAAAACCTAACATATTCAAAAGGGAAGGGAAAAGAGAAATGCTGCAGCCACAAATTATATGTAATGAACCTGCCATCCAATTTCCAAGGGCCACACTGGAAGAGAGAGCCAACCCTTTGCACCGTATTCACCGGCCTCCTAATAACTTGATTGCAGTCTACCACAATCAGGCCCCACATGCCATTATCCATTATTTAGAAAAGATAATTAACCCCCAAAGTCCGAAGATGCTGCATTGTCATACAGACAAGAGGAGGAGGCACAATTCTGGCGGGCAGCAGATTTTCTGCAATTTAATTGCTTGGGCGGCGTGCCAAGTGTTCCTCCAGGAAAGCCAGTGACACAACCCCTTCTTGGAGAGGCATCTTGTGCCCAACTGCAGCAAAAGGCAGGTTACCTTCTTGTTCTGCAAAAGAGGCTTCTTGTTCTGCGGTTTTATTCTTGGGAGGGATGTCAAGGAAAATGTTCCCCTGATCTTATTCTGAAATCAATTGTTTGATTCAATTCAGAACAGAGCTGGAGAGAAACTTGGAAGACTTCTAATTCAGGGGTCGCTAACCTTTTGAACCTCAGAGACCACCAAACTCATTATTTTAAATCCTGCGGACCATTAATATGAATTTTGACTGATGGTAGCTTGCTGTCATTGGTGGGAAAGTCGGTCCCATATTCCAGAACTGCAATAGTCTCAGGACTGGCCCTTTGGTCATCCTTGTGTAGCTGCTCCTCCACCCAGGTGCACCGGCCTGCCATGGACTGAAGGAGCTGCTCCAGGATAATGAAAGGGCCAGTCCTGTGACTACTGCAGCTCTGGAATATGGGACCAACTTTCCCACCCATGACAGCAAACCACTCTGGGATGGATTTCCCTCCCCTGCCATTGGTCTTACCTTCCAGTTCCAGCTCACACGGTTCTACTCAAGGTAAGTTTTGCACTCAGTCGAAGGGTGGGGGCCAGCGGGTGGCACAGCCTTGTATTCCTGCGCAGCCTGGATTAATTGCTTTGGAGAGGACATTTCTCTGAGGACCACCAAAATTTTATCGTGGACCACCAGTGGTCCCTGGCCCACCAGTTGGCAACCACTGTTCTAGTTCAACCCCTTGCACAAGTAGGAGACCCTGTACCATTTCAGACAAGTGGCCGTTCAGTCTCTTCTTAAAAGCCTCCAGTGAAGAAGCATCCACAGCTTCTGGAAGCCAGTCGTTCCACTGGTTAATTGTTCTCACTGTTAGGAAGTTTCTCCTTAATTCCAGGTAGCTTCTCTCCTTGATTTCCATGCATTGTTTCTTGTCTTGCCTTTAGGTACTTTGGAAAATAAGTCAACTCCTTGCCCTTTGTGGTAGCCCCTCAAATACTGGAAGGCTGCTATCATGTCACCCCTACTCTTTCTTTTCTCTAGAGTAGCCAGGCTGAAACCAGGCTGAAACCCTGCTTTAAAACCTGGAATATAATGATGGAAGCCTTTTTACCAACTCTTTGACATCTAGTTCAGTTTGATGAAGGGGAACAGACAATTGCTACTTCTTTCAAAGGAGAAGAGACTTCAGAGGAATTCTTCTGACTGTGGAGTAGCGTTCTTGCGGTTCTTAATTAAAAACAGTGTCAAACCAACCAAGAAGTATCTGGCGAGTAAATGGGACAATGGTCACCTATCCATTGTCCAGGCCTTCCTGGCTTTTTTATGATTCCATCATTAAAGGTAAGAGATCTTCCCAAGCTTTTTTTTTAACTGGGTCAGGCTTTAGAGGACCAATTGGGCAAATTCAGAAGCATAAAGTAGAATCATCGAGGTCCTCAGATCAATCCTTTGTACACTGCAGGAGTAATTCTACCAGATCTCCCTAAATGACTCCCTAGCAGTCTTCTAATATTTCAGGGGCTGCTACAAAGAAGAGGGAGACAAGCAGGAGTGGAATTCTACCAGTTCACACCTATTCACTATAACCGGTTGTTAACCTTCTAAGCAGTTCAGAAAACCGGTTGTTAGAAGAAATTACTGGCCTAATCCTGTAAGGAAGGCAGGAAGGAAACATTCTGGTGTTGCTTACAGAAACTGCCTCTCCGTTGACCCTTATTACATTCTTGGCAAGACTAGACTTCCTGCCTCAGGAACTTCTCTGGAGTTTTTTTCCCTCCTTTGCTGGTACTTTGCTTGTGTGGAGGGACCATTCAAAGTTACAATGGCACTGAAAAAAGTACCTTATGACCGTTTTTCACACACTTACGACTGTTGCAGTAACCTCACAGTCTTGAGAGGCCAGGCGAGGAGATGTGTGCCTCAATGTGAGTGATATTGAGTTGGTCACGCCCAGCCAATAACATGACCACCAAGCCACGCCCAGCCAATAACATGACCACCAAGCCACGCCCACCACTTAAGCCACGCCCACAGAACCGGTTGTTAAAAAATTTGAATCCCACAAGCTATTCTCTAAAGTACCTGAGGGCAGAACAAGAAGCAATGGATTGAAACTAATCAAGGAGAGAACAAACGTAAAACCAAGGAGAAATTTCCTGACAATTGGAACAATTAATCAGTGGAACAAGTTTTCTCCAGAAGCTATGGTGCTCCAACATTGGAGGTTTTTAAGACGAGATTGGACAACATTTGTCTGAAATGGTATAGAGTTTCCAGCTTGAGCTGGAGGTTGGACTCCAAGGTCTCTTCCAACTTTGTTATTCTGTTATTCTGACCTTCCCCATTACCCAACTTGGTTCCTGGATGGAGAACTGATCTCAAATCAGAATGGAATTTATGGAATGTGTGGGTGGCTTTTACAAAACATCTGATATGCTGCATCATGTATTGGCCTGAAGTACAGTGAGAACATTGTTCTGAAAGGAAATGCAAACAAGAACATACCATGGGAGAGAAAATTGGGTTAGAAATGCATACTTTGAGGGGATCATTTCTTTGGAAATGCCTGCTTATTCTGCTTCTGTTTGAAAACCTTGAATGAAGGGCAAGAAATTGTTCTATGCAGTAACCTATTCCACTGATAGTTTCAGTTATAGTTCTATTATAGTCAAGTAGTTCTTCCTTATGTCTAATCCAATGATTTTTAACCTGGGCAACTTTAAATTATGTGGACTTCAACCCCCAGAATTCCTCAGCCAGCCATGGATAAACATTGTGCTCTAATGTTTTTAGAGGGCTATGCAACTTCCAAAAAGAGAATGCTATTTCCCCATCTCCCATCCCCCCCTTTTTTTTAACTTCAAGAATTTAAAGTCAACCCTGGTTGGTCTGCCTACCTCTGCCTGTTGCCTAGCCTGAAAAGGAAAAATTGACTTTTTTCAGGGGGGAAGAAAGTCCTGGAATTGTTACAAACCAAACCATTTTAAACTATATCCATCAGCCTGAACCCATTAATGCAGCAGCAATTCAGGATAAAATCTCCCCTGCTTGATTCCCTTCTATTGTGAGGCTTAATAATACTTATACAATCCATTAAGTCACTCTGGAGAACTTTGTGCCAATCATTTAGCATTTACTTCCAAAGAGAGAAGGGGAAGCAAGTACAGTCAGGCATAATATTTGGCGTGCAAGAAACTGCAGGGTAGTGGGATTAAATTGGGAATGTACAATTCGCATAAGCCAACACTTTCAGCAATTCAAGATTCCTATAATCAAACATTGAAGTGGTTCACACATTTTTTTTTCTTCACCTGCTTCTATGGCTACAGAAATTCATTAGAGAAAAATGTTTCCAGGCCACACCGAGAGAGGCTAAAGCTATTTTATGGACCAGTGACAAAGATTACAAATTCAACTCAACATCCACAGCGGATTCATTTAAGCAACACAGACTCACAACTTCACTCTCTGCCCCACAGCACTGCTTTTGCTTCAAATTTGGCTTTTGAGGCTTAAGAGTATCAATCAAATGGCATTCATAGCTTGGACTAAACAAGGGTTTGCTTAAGTACGGCTTTTGCAATACACTGCAATTTGCTGGATTTATTCGACAGGCTAAGCTTAATAACTCTCCATGCAATCCTTTAAGTCACTTCGGAGATCTTTCTGCTAACAATTGAGCATTAGGGCTCATAAAACACCAAGACTGAACGTACAACAGGCTAAGCCAAAGCTAAGCAAATTGCATCATTGAGCAGCTCATGAAAAACCCAGCAAACTCTGAAGTTGGATGGGACAATTCACTGCAGCCAACACACCATGGCCAATTCACAATGGGACAAAAGTTACACTATTATCAAAGAAATGGTGGAATAGAATCATTAAAGAAAGGACGCCAAAGGAGGAACAAAATGAAATGTGAATGACAAAAAAACCTAAATGATTTTAAATAATTAAATTGAATCGTGTCAAGTTAGCCATGGCGAGTTGGCCATGGCAAGTTGTCCAATTCTAGATTGAATCTGATTTAACCTGAATAAGGTGGACTAGCTGAACATGATTGGTCCAATGTCAAGAGTGAACAGATTCCCCCTTTCTCAAACCAGCAAGATATTTAAACCAAATTTGCTCCTAAATTTAGAAGAGTTCCAAATTTGGCAAGATCATGAAAAGATCACAATGGATGATAATGCGGTTCTATCCTGAACCAGTCAGGCCATATCTGAAATATTGGGTCCAACAGAAATAGTTCTCAACTAACAACAGTTCGAAGTTACGATGGCAATGAAAAAATTGACATGACCATTTTTCACACTTATGACTGTGAATTCACTTGAAACGGCTCATTTAGAACAGATAATTTTGGGTTTGATTGTGATTGTAAGTCGAGATTGTAAGTGGATACTTAAAGAACTCTGAGGATCTGGAAACAGTGCTGGGAAGATGGTGAGACACCTGGAGCCTAAATCTTATGAAGAATTTTAAAGGAACTGGGGGAGTTTAGTTTAAAGAAGAAAAAGGGAGGGAGGAAGTGACAGCAACTTTCTCAGACTTAAAGGGCTCTCCAAGAAGAAAAGGTGTGAATTTAATTTTTGCAGTGCCCAAGGGGAAAGCAAGAAACAATGGACGGAAGTTTTACAAAGGGATATCCAAACTCAAAACATAGAGGAATTTCTTGACATGACAGCTACAAAGCATTGTATCAGCCTGACTCCTGGAGTCATGGGTGCTCCATTGCTTCAAGAAAATTTGAATATTTCTGCCTTTGGCAGAGGATTGGACTAGAAGACCTCCAAAGTCCCTTCCAACTGACACTACTATTCTATTGCAATCACCGCCCTCTTTCATTTTCAGAGATGTCCTTCCAACAGCTGTTCTTGAAGGAAACTCCTAGGTTCTGAACTAAGACTTAGCCTCTGTGACGATGGAGTTAAATTTTGTTGCATCTGATTGCCCTTATAACAAAAACACCTAGTTACATCTAATAACCCCTACTTGCATACACTTTGAGTCAGATATCGACAATAAGGAATACGACCTTGCAGGAGAAGATAGGTGAGATCCATTTTCAAAGTGATGAGAGGAAAAATACAACAAGTCCACAGAAGTAGAAAATATGTGGAATTGCTCACAGAGAAACTTCCTTGATTTACATGAGTCTAAGGAGGAGGTACACCACAATCATGCTTTTGCAAGATTCTGTTATTACAGCCACTCTCAATAACATTGTTTTAACCTTCTTGTGGATTTGATTTCCTGGTCTGGTCTACCTGGTGGAGTTGACATCAGACTTCCAGGCCTTCCAGATTCATTTCAATGCAATTAATGTTGTCTAACTAATACGATTCTATTTCTCCAAGTAGACCTACATTTGGTTTTCCTGTGTTTGTAAAATACAGGTACAGTACATTGTACTTTGGCCACACTGGTTTCATAACTATTTAATTTTATTATGGCTTCATTGGCTGTTAGCACAATTTCCTTTCTTCCTTTTTGAGTTGCTTAATTATTGTAATAAATTTTATTGATTGATTGAAGCAATAATAGAGGCACTAAAGCCAGAAATCAGGAAAGAAAGCCAAATTTCTGCAGAACAGGATTCAGAAAATGCAGAATTTTAAGGGCTGTGAGTAAGAGACTTTTTGGTGTACTGGTTGAAGGCACGAGCCGATATATGCACATTCATAAGCTTGCGCGTGCGCACACATACACACACACACACACACACACACACACATCCTTTCTCTTTCCTATTTGTGTAACTGAAGTAACCACAGAAAAGGTTTCTGTGCAATTGCCTGTAGCAGGAAGTTTTTGCATTTATACCAAAATAAACTAACCACTGTCTCAGTTCCAGTTACGTGGACATGATTGTATGGTTTCAATTTCTAAGGTGGTTTCTATGGTTTCAATTTCACAAATGGTGGTCCAGTCTCTTCTTGAAAACCTTGATGGAGCACCTCCAACTTCTGGAGGCAAGCTGTTTCGCTGATTAATTGTTCTCACTGTCAGGAAATTTCTCCTTAGTTCTAGGCTGGATTTCTCCTTAAAGATCTTCCATCCATTACTCCTTGCCCTCAGGTGCTCTGGAGAATAGGTAAACCCCTTCTTCTCTATGTGAGCCCCTCAAGTATTGGTTTACTGATCCCCAGTGTGAGCTGTTGTGTGGAAGAATGTGTCTGAAGGGTAACAGGATTAAGTGAACCATCTGCCAGGAGAAAGAAATGGCTTTTCATTCTAAAGACACTTCTGCAAATCTTCTCCATGAAGTTGGCCTCTTTGAGGGTGGAACAGATGTTCACAGTATCCTTCAGTGTAACAACAATCAACCCGATTCTTTCTTGTTCACCTTTCTCCTGTTTTTACACAGACACAACACCTAAACAAATACGTTATATTCTGGAGTTCATGTGATAGCCTGGTTCACACATCTGGAAGCAGTGGCTGGGTTTCTAGAACACATCAAACTACAATTTAACCAAAACTACTTTGGCCTACTCCCTAGCTTTTAGCCACTTAAAGTGTGCTTGGTTAAATAGAACTTTGGTGTGTTGAACATGTGTGAACCAGGTCTAACATAGTTTACATAACTTGTGGGTTTGCATTATTATGATGCTTTGTTATCATCCCTTCAGATACATATTGATGCTCATGTTCAAGTCCTTAGCATCTCTCACGAAGGCTGCAGAAGATTTTATACACACACACACACAAGGGGGGAGAATTGTAATGTTGCATAATTTATCTTTCCTTAACTTACTTGTGTCTTCATTAAATAGGTCCACATTTTAAATGCCAGGAATGTAAATTTAGCAAAAGAAGCATGTATGAACGATTCTCGTTAAAAAAAAAATCTTCAAAGAAAACTCACAGCTTCCTGGTGATTGGTCCAAAGTCACCCAGCCAGCTTTCCTGCCTAAGGTGGGACGAGAACTCAGATAACAGATAACAGATAACAGATAATCAGAGTTGGAAGGGACCTTGTAGGTCATCTAGTCCAATGCCCAAGTGGGAGACCCTACACCATTTCTGACAGATGGCAGTCTAGTCTCTTCTTGCAAGTCTCAAGTAATGGTGCTCCCACAACTTCCAGGGGCAACTTCTGTTCCATTGGTTGATTGTTCTCACTGTCAGAAAGTTTCTCCTTATTTACAGATTGAATCTCTCCTTGTTCAGTTTCCATCCATTATTCCTTGTCTGGCCTTTGGATGCTTTAGAAAATAGCTTGACCCCTTCCTCTCTGTGGTAGCCCCTCAAATATTGGAAGGCTGCTCTCCTGTCTCCCCTGGCCCTTCTCTTTACTAGACTAGCCAAGCCCACTTCCTGCAACCGTTCATTGTATATTTTAGCCTCCAGTCCCCTAATCATCCTGGTTTCTCTTCTCTGTACTTTTTCTAGAGTCTCAACATCTTTTTCATAATGTGGTGAACAAAACTGGATGTAGCACTCTAGGTGTGGTCTTACTAAGATTTTATAGAGTGGGATTAGTACTTCCCTTGATCTTGACTGTATCCATCTGTTAATACAATTTAGGATTGCATTAGCTTTTTTGGCTGGTACAAAGTCACCCAGCCAGCTTTCATGCCTCAGGTGTTACATAGTCTCCTGCTTTCTAGCCTGGTCCCTTAACCACGAGACCCCACTGGCTCTATTACAGAGGTGCTCAATTATTTTGGGGACCAGATTACCACTCAGTGGCAGATTCTCATAGGAGCTTACATAACAAAGCCCAATTTCACAAATGGTCACATGAGATTTTGTAACATTTCACATTCTTATAAGGTGCAAGGAAATTTGATTTAATTTATTTGGAGGGAAGAGTCAGCATTTCTATCCAAGATCAATTGATTCTTCTTCTTGAAGTTCAAGGCATTCTTTGCAACTGTCTTGAGATCCATAATTTAAAGGATCTTCTTTCTCTTGCTTTTAGCCCAGCTCTACCCTTCATCTGATATATCTGCACTAGTAAAAAAACATTGTTTTAACTGGTCTGATCTTTCTTACACAATTTGTTCTTATATTTTATAAAGTTGCCGAAGTTCATTTTGCCTTCCAGCTTTAAAATAATTTCTCACTGACTATCTCAACTTTGTCTATCTTTATCTCTGAATCCAAGAAGATAAAACCTTCAACTTAAACATGCCTCATTTAATGGCCTTGAAATGAAACCACAGACAAAAATTGCCATCCACACCTTCCCTCAAAGAGTGGCTATATCTTTGCATCTGAACTAATCCACAGGAGGCACTTAAAAATGCCCCAAAACATTACATTTACCTTGTTTACTGATTTGTCATTTGAATAATGGAAATCATGATGCAGATGACCTATTGCATCATTCATGTCAATTTACATCATTACGAAGGATGTAAATTGTTGCAAATGTCCTGTTTTCATATTTTACAGACACTTGAGAAGAATAGACAACACTTTCCTCCACAAGATTTCACAGTATCCAACACCTTCTGTTCTTCAACGTCAATTGCAAGATCACTAAGCAACTGAAGTTGACATTATTTTTGACTTCTTAATACCTTCACACCACTCTCTTCATCAAACAAAAAACCAGGGATTCACTAACCTTGCAAAAAAGACATACAGTATACAACTTAGTTCTTTCCAAAACTTCACTGTTTCTATTCCCAAAGCCATAACTGCTAGGGTTTTCCCCAATATATCTGGATGACTCTGAAATTTTATGTCTATATATTTGTGAAAATTCTGTAGCTGACTCAAACACCAATCCAAGGGTGTTGATAGAAGCCAGAGAGATGCCACATGACACAGTGAAGTCATAATGATGTCACTAGCATCTTGAGCGCATGGCACAAATGTTGTAACTTGTGTCACTTGGTGCTCTTTGTGCATTCTTCGTTCATGCCTAGATCAAATTTTAAACTGCCAGAATGAAAGACTTGGAGAAGAAACTCTGCTTATCATGGGACTGAAATAGCAGGGCTCCGTAGGGCCTAGACAACTGAAATATTTCTTGCACCATGACCTTTTGTACAGACCCAGTGACTATTTCCAGCCAATGCATCTAGACGTCAATCCAGACCTGTGCAGTTTCTCCTGATTCAAATGTAATGGAGACACAGAGTTGCAATCCTAACATATATGGAGAGGAGCAGGTCAAGGAAGGCTGACATGGCATGGGAATGATTTGACTAACCTAAAACAGTAAGAAGGGGAGGAGAAAGAAAGAGGGAAAAAGAAGGAAGTGGAGGGGAGAAGGGAAGGGAGGGAAAGAGAAGGAAAGAGATACACTGTCAATGCAAAATTGAAAATATGAAGAGAGGAGAGAGAAGGAGAGAGGAGAAGGAAGTAGAGAGGAGAGAGAGAAGGAGAGAGAGAAGGAGAGGGAATGACAGGGGAGGAGAGGGAAAGGAAAGAGGGAAGGAGAGGGAAGTAGAGAGGAGAAGGGAAGACAGGGAAGGAGAATGAAAGAGACGGAAAGAGATGAATTGTTGATGTATAATTGAAAATATGATGTATTATAAAGGAAAATGTGTAATAAAATATTTTAAAAAATAAAATAAAACTGTAAAAAATCAACAGAATTCAGTGTCTAAGATAAGAAAGATTTTTGTCTAGACAGAGTGAAGGAATATGAAAAGAAGAAACATAAAAAATGGTGAAAATGCCACGAAAAAGCAAATCATGCACCCAACCAACCAAATCTCTCTTCTAGTGACTCAGCCCTTTATATGCCATCACATTGCTTAGTGCAGGGGAGAGCTGGAGAAAACAAACTTCCAAGCATCTGATCGAGGTGACATTCTGCCTCATTTCCACAAGACAGGGCTTATCAGGGCTTCTTTCCATAATTGGAGCAAAAGAATCAGGAAGCATCCTTCAATCACTCTACTTCAATGAAGACTGAGCTCTGAACTATAAGGCACAAGAAGGCTAATAAGGGTTGGATTAACAGAAGATAGTCCAAATCCAGCCTGGAACAAGGGTTGGATAAACATTTGGAAATAAAAGGAGCCAAAGTATCCTGCTATTAGGTCAGAGATGTGTATTCTCATTTGTCCCAGTGGTTTATTTTCTCTTCCTCTGATGAGAGCCAGAGCTTCTGGATACTGTCTGGAAGTTCTGAGAAGTAATTCCTAAAGTAATTACTAAATTAGGTAACATTTCACTTCTCTCAAAGTGGAAAGGCATGGCAATTTCAAACAACCAACATTACAAGTGATCCAGCTGGGAGAATCCAGAAGGCATCAGTTTTCTTCAACAGAGGAGGTTGTTGAGTCATTGGTGGCAGCTTGGATTTATACAGGAGGGTGACTGAGAATGGAGGAGTCCTAAGTGCCTAGACCATACTTCAGACATCCTATAATTCTTCCTGAAAGGCAGGGTGGGATTCTACCAGTTCGCACCCATTCGCTAGAACCAGTTGTTAACCTTCTAAGTAGTCCGGAGAACCAGTTGTTAGAAGACATTACTGGCCTAATCCTGTAAGGAAGGCAGGAAGGAAACATTCTGGTGTTGCTTACAGAAACTGCCTCTCCATTAACCCTTATTACATTCTTGGCAGGACTAGACTTCCTGTCTCAGGAACTTCTCTGGAGTTTTTTTCCCCTCCTTTGCTGGCACTTTGCTTGTGTGAAGTGACCATTTAAAGTTACAATGGCACTGAAAAAAGTGACTTATGACCATTTTTCACACTTACGACTGTTGCAGCATCCCCACAGTCATGAGAGGCCAGGCGAGGAGATGCGTACCTCGATGTAAGTGATATTGAGTTGGCCATGCCCAGCCAATAACATGACCACCAAGCCATGGCCACCAACTAAGCCATAGCCACAGAACCAGTTGTTAAAGATTTGAAGTCCACCCCTGCTGAAAGGTCAAAGTTTTAAAAGTTGGCTTGTTAAAGAGAATTAAGAGAATTAAGCCATAATTCCCAGGCTACTATTCATGTTCAAGAATCCACAAAAAGGAACTTTCAGGGTTTACTGAATTAATTACTTGCAGTTCCAGGAACATCTTTGTGGCTATGATCAAGCAGCAGACATAATGTGACATATAAACACAGCAGTGAAGTGACTGCTGCAATCTTTAGGAAATTATGAATGGTCCAAAGCATTAACATATAGGGAGGAGAAAAAGCATTCATCTAAAATCATTTAGATGGCAAATATTCTGAAAATGAAAAAAATGTTGAGTGCACATTGGTACTCCAATGTTTTTTCCAGGTCTTCCCAGAGAGGTTGGTAACTGAACTGGGAACCACTTAAGGACAAACAGTTTTAAAACTCCTAAAAAGCTCAAGGCAATTGGCCTCATGGATGAAAAACCCATCTGGTGTTATGGGACAATTTATTGCTGAAAAGATGGCTTGTGGGCCAAGACACCAGGATTCCCTGGAGGAGGCTCTGCCTTGTTATCCTTGCTTGAAATCACAGTTTGCTTGAGGATTAACGTTTGCCAATTCAGCAACTTCCAGATGGAACTTCAGTTCCCATGAAGTTCAGCTAATGCATCTAACATTACACATTTGTAATGCCCGTTTCACACAACCCAAGACTTGGCGGTGAAGATTGTTGGATTAGGAATGGGAAGACCCAGGTTACAGTCTACATTCAGGGGGCCTTGATGCTCTCTGAGCTTGGTTGTTCTTTTGCAGACATTTCATTACCCATTTAGGCAACAAAAATTCAAAAAAAAATACTACTGGTTCTGTGGGCATAGCTGGGTGGGCAGGGGAAGGATACTGCAAAATCTCTATTCTCTCCCTACCCCATTAACCTGCTTTGCAGCTCTGTTCTCCTGTGCAGGGCAACAAAAGAAGACCCAGCTAATGAGCTGGGATTCAGGAGGCAGAGAATAGATGGGGACAGGGCCAGTCAGAGGTGGCATTTGCCGGTTCTCCAAAGTACTCAAAATTTCCACTACTGGTTCTCCAGAAATAGTCAGAACCTGCTGAATACCACCTCTGAGGTAACATCATCAGAACACCAATGATTGTTACCTAGTTTGGGTAATGAAACATCTGCAAGGAAACAAGTAAGCACAGAGAGCATCAGAGACCCCTGAGCTACAAATATTCCCCTGTATTAGTCTACATTCACTCACAGATGCTCTCTTGGAGACCTTGGGCCATGGTTTCCCTCAAAGCTCAAAAACCAGGGTGCAGTAGTAGTGAAAGCATTAGGAGTAGTGAGTCTCAAATTTTATTCTATCCTGAGTCACTTCTCAGATGACTTTACTCCAATCGTTACTCATGGAATTCTTATTATGGGGGGAAAACAAGAAGAATGGACCATTATGTACATGACACCTGAGTGTAGGGTGAGAATATAAACCAAATCAAGATCAAGGGAATTAGAAAAACGTTTGATTTATGACCTGGACGGCCACTTCAATGAAACAGGCACCATATGCTGCTCTTGTTTTCTTCACCTCTGATACAGTTACTCTCCCCAGCTTCCACTTCAAAATAATTTAGAAATACTAGGAGAGTTGTAGAAAGTCCTCTGGAGGTTTTATACTCTCCTAGGAGTCAAGCTGGGTGTCAGTTTTTGAAGCCATATTAGCCTTAGAAACTTCCACCCTGCCACATTCTAGTGCCTGGGAAATTGGGAATTTCATAGAGAGAAGGAAGTTAGTCATAACAGCATTCTTTTTCTCAGTCAAGGACAAGTTCTTCCTGCACCTGGAAAAGGAGGGGTTAGAGAAATGTCTCCAGTTGGGACGGATGGTGATTGGGCCATGTGATGGGCTGGTGGGTGCAGAGGATGCACCCATTTTTGAATTCTCTTTTGGGAAGGGAAAACCTGGCACTCTCAGATTTGGGCTTTCCCAGATATGCCAATATGACAACTCTAATAAAATGGAACTTTGAGAAAATGCTTGTCTCAGAGTTTGTGGGGTTGAAGTTTGTTACTTGGAACGGTGACAGTGGCCCAAGCGAAAATGCAGGGCTTACATCCAGCAATAAAGATGGGTTGCAGGGGTGGGATATGACAGAGTTAACTACCAGTTCGGGATTTACGAGGTTTGGTGATTTATGATGTGCTTCCCTGCACGCTGGGAGCCATGTGCCTGTAAATCATCATCAGCACGCTGTGTGCAAAGAAGCAGCCTTTGAAACATCAGCAGACATAGAACCAGTTCTATGTCTACTGCTCTTCAGAGCTACTGGTTCTACAGGGGTGGACAGAACCAGTAGAAACCCACCCCTGGTGGGTTGGGTTGTTGTTGTTTTTTGTCTTCAGAATGAGAAGTCCTTCCACTTTCAAGGCAATTTGTAATTCTTCAGTTTCTTGCGTATCTCTTTCCAGTCAAGGGGGAAAGCAAAGAGAGGCAATTTGCAAGACCGCCTGCCACAATGTAATTCACCCAAGGTCCCAGGGTGCTCTTCAATTTGCAATTTATTGCTGAAGGCCTGGGGGGAGGGGGGGCAGGGTGTAAAATTATTTTGCAAAGTATCCCAAATGGGCGCACCACCGACTTCTCTGACTCAGCCGGCACACTCTTTGCACTGCTGGGATTTCACCTTTCTGAGGCCACCGGAGAATGTTTCATGCTTCTATTTATAATAGCCACAGATCTGCACACTTGACAGGCAAGGAACAGCTGCCTCATTCCCTGTGTCTTGAGTGGGGGTTGGGGAGTCATAGTTCCCAAAAAAGCCAAGCTGAGCTCCTTCAGGCTCAGAGATTTCTCTCTCCAATCCGCTTGACTCCATTGCTCCAGAGCAGGGGTCTCCAACCTTGGCCACTTGAAGCCTGGCGGACTTCAACTCCAAGAATTCCCCAGCCAGCTTTGTGGAAGTCCAGCAGGCTTAAAATTGCCAAGGTTGGAGAGACCCCCTGTTCCAAAGGAAACTGAACATCCTGGATCATTGCTAAAGCATGCCCATGACAAGGCTCACTCCCTGATCTGGCACAAGCACTATTGAATCCCAGGAACACATATGGCTCCTAAAAATTCTTGGACACAGGCCTGGAACTCAATCGAAAGCGGCTGCCAAAAATGTAATTGTTAATATGACAGAAGGGGGAAATTATTAAATGCAAGGGAAGGAACCAGATGAACTGTAATCCATACATTCATTTGGTTGGGTTTGTATGTCTTCTCTCTTCCAAGAGAGATAAATTATCAAATAGGATTCTCTCCCCAATGTTATCTCCGACAATGACTCTATAACAATGAGCTACTGGCCCCAATATATCTTTGCATTTTCATGGATGCTGGTTGCTCTTGAATCTGGTTCTCCCTGACTGTAATCCATGAGGCACCATGAATGACCAACCATCTATCTTCTACCTTTTTAACATCCCTTTGTGGCCTTCCCTACCCTGGTCATCTCTCCATGTCCACACCAAACAATGCAGCATTTAAGACCAAATAAGTGAAGCATTAGAAACAAAAGCATTCAAAGGAGTTTGGCTTCTTGTGATGCAAGCAGAGGCAGAGCTATAGGCACATCAGAGCTACATTTTGACTTTTTTTTCACCACATCCTGCAGATATGCCAGCCTCAATCATCACTGTCCATTCCTGCCTGGCATCTGCATGTATGCCACTATCTGGAAGAAACATGTAGGATGTTGGCACTGACCCTCAGGAAGCAAGGCCTGCCATAAAAAAGTCATAGCATGGAATATTTTTGTTAAGAATTCCAATCTGGCACACACATTCTCTTACAGATATTTCATTCCTATTTTTTTCCTCTTCCCTTTCTCCTTATTCCTCCAATAACCTGCCAACATTCCTTGGTCACTTAGCAACTCTGCATCTCATTGGCCTATTTTGAGAGGTGACGGATTCTCCCACCTCAGAATTTAGCAGTAGGAATTCCATGGGACCCTCAGCCTCCACTAAGATAGCAATAGCAACAGACTTATATTCTACTTCACAGTGCTTTTACAGTCCTAAGTGGTTTACTGAGTCAGCCTCTTGCCCCCAACAATCTGGGTGCTCATTTTACCCACCTTGGAAGGATGGAAAGCTAAGTCAACCTTGAGCCTGGTGACACTTGAACTACCCAATTGCAGGCAGCCGGCAGTCAGCAGAAATAGCCTGCAGTAACCACTGTGCCACCACGGCTCATAGATGGTGTCTACAGGATCCTCAAGTTAAAAAAAGGTTAATGAAGAGAAGAAAACGTGGTTCACATGTGACACTAAGACTAAACTTTTGGCAATTTCATATGAGGAATTTGAAATGATACAAAATTTGGGACGAGAATGCAGATACATTGCAAGATTTGGAAAAATGTTGTAATCAAATCAGATCTTTGGGCAGAAATTGCCATGTGAAGTCCATGTCACACTGCACCAACGGATGCAAAGAGGATGTAAAACGGAGAAAAACGCTTGCCATCTGTTGGTTAATACGATGCATCCGTTCTGTACTCACTGCATGCGTGATTCATACGTTCTATCCGTCCAGCATCTGTCTACTGAGATTTCA
>BHFT01022793.1:0-13995 GCA_004320025.1 Laticauda laticaudata | reverse complement strand
AGAGAGACAAAGAGAGAGAGAGAGAGATAATTGTGTGATAAAATCTTACTCAATGGAAGAATCTAAAACAACCTGCAACTGAGGTAGAAAACCACAAATTCTTTAAAATAGAAAAATAAGCCTGTCAATTGCCAGAAATCTTTTGCACCCAGTTAATTCTGCTCTAAGCCAGGTCACAGAAATAAAACACAGGAAGTTGGACTCAAGATGATCCGAGACACACCTGCAGCCTGAAAAGACAGACTCGAAGTGTGAAGAGGAAGCTCAAAAAGAAAAAAAAATAACTGTCGCCAAACTAAAAGCAGAATTGCCAAAACTGATGGAGAAATAGGCCACGGGGAAAGAAAAAGAGGCCTAGCCACAGAGGAGTGAGAAACACATCAGCGAAATAGCAAAGCTAAAGAATTTCTTGCAAGCTGCAAAAGAAACCTGAAGCAGCAGCTGTGCAGAGGACAATTCTTTGGTGCAAAAATCTCTTAGCAGCTCAGCAACGTTGGTTTTGAAGTTGCTTTGAGCGCCAGAAGTGAACACCGTGTTATAGTCACCCTGGAATGCTCAGAGACAAAACTCTGGCTATAGAGATTTTGAAGTTGGGGATTTCTTCCAATATTAAGCCCTCAAATAATTATCCAGAGCTTCCAGAGAGAAGATACAAGGACCACCTACTTAGCTATCAAAGTCTAAAAAATCTATTTTTTTTTTCATTCTGATCATCATCATCTCAACAAGGGATTCAAAATCAGATTAAATCTCCTCTACGACTTTTGAACCGAGCTTAATTGGTCCAATACATGTTTTGGAAACAAGAAAGGCATTGGAAATTATATCATGCAGCAATATTTTGAGGATTATTTCAGAAAGGTAGTTCATCCTTCCAAAAGGAAGGTCATTCCATCAGGTTCTTCAACCTTCCAGGACACTCTTTGAAACCTCAAATGGGAAAGTCCACCTTCTTCTCCTTCCCAATCCATCGGTCTGTCATTGGACTACAATTCCCACCTGCCCCAAAGAGCAGTTAAAAAGCTATTTATCAGTTATTCTAAAATCTTGCTTGGGTCCATCCGATCGGGCATGGGTCTATGAGAATTCACCACATCCAACTCACTGTGGCCAACTCACCACAAGACAACTTGTAATGGCCAACTTATCATGGGATAACTCACTGCAGGACAAGAGTTACATTAATATAAAAGAAATGGTGGCACAGAATCCTTAAAGAAAGGATGTAAAAGGAGGGATAGAATGAAATGTGAATGACAAAAATGTAATTTATTTATTTTAAATAATTAAATTGAATTGTAAAATTGTCACACAGAGAATTGGCCAAGGCAAGTTGGCTGTGGTGAGCTGATGATGATGAATTGACAATGGTGAGTTGGCCATGACGAGTTGGCTGCAGCAAGTTGTCCCATTCCGTCAGGGCACAAAGAATGAAGACCACCGGTTAGGTTGCAGCACTGAAGATTGATTCATTGATTCACAAGAATCTGGTCAACTAAAGTTCAACATTAAATTGGTGCCTGATAAGGGTCAATGGAATTCAGAAGGGGTTCGACTTGGATTGTTTGTAGCAATGTCAAGACTCTAGGTTGATGACTTGCTTAACTCTACCCCCCAGCTCTGCCTGTTTTTTTCCCCTACACATCTATGATTAATGGATTTTGGAGCCTTTGACCCAAACTCTAAGGAGAGGCATTTCAAAGACTCTTAAAAAGGCAGAGGGGACCACCAAGAAAAAAAAGACAATTTAATTAGAGTGACACTGATTAAATGCAAAACATTGCAGTTCAGGACAGAAAACCTAGTCTGATTGGCTAAATAAGTCACATATTCAATTCTTCTCCAGATGAGGCTCGGAAAAAGATCCATCTGAAATTCTGGACAGCTGCCTTCCATCCCCATGGAGAATCCAAAGCTGGACAGCTGTTGGGTCTCAGCCAGTAAAGCAACAATGTTCTCTTTTCCTATTGTTCAAAACCATGTTGTCATTTTTATAGTGAAGATTGCCAGTTGAGTGTTACAACACAAGCTTGAGGACTAGAAAGACTAGTCTCGCTCCCTCCTTGCTTGTCAAACAAGACAAAGAGAGTTGACTGAAGCCCACACCAGTAATAAGACAGGTCTTGTCACTGCGAACCTAATTAATATCCATCTGCTTGCCCCCCCCACAACTAACTGTCCATTACAGGCACTCATTTCCCGTATCCCCTAATTCATTTCCCCTTCCCCCCAATTCGCAAGCGACTACCCTCCTCTATAATTACACAAACATCTGGCTGGAAAGCTTACAAAAAGCCTGAGGCATGTCTCTTAGATCCCCCTACTTTAGTTAGCCAGCCAAATGTAAAGGACAGGGCAGAGGGGAGAAAATCTGATTTCTCCCAGGTCACAGATGACTTTTCTAAGATTAACGGACAATACAAGGTCAAAGAGACACCAAACAGGCAAAGAAAATTTAATGGTGCTTGGTTTGTATTCCTTAATTGCAAAATGTCACCTTCCTCCTCCTATACATACATCATTGCAAAACAAGTTTCTTTTTTTAAAAAAAAGGAATCACAGAGAGAGTTTAGGGAAGCACGAGCCAAAATAAAATCTTTTTTTTTTTAAAATCTATTTATTGGTGATAAGTCACTGGCCACCAGAATCTGTAACCTAGAAAGTCACTTGGATATAAAATATTAATTTTCATTGCTAGAAAGCCTAGGATATATTTTGTTGCTGTGAATAGACAGGGATCCTTCCTCTTTTCTGGATTTCAACTCTTTTTTTGGCAGGGTTTTCTCCACCCCCCTCCCCACCCCAAGCTGCAAATGCCAGTTTGGTCTCGTGGTTAAAGCCACGCTGGCTAAAATAGAGCCATTAGTTTCAAGTCCCATCCCCTAGCCATGGAAAGCTGAACTTTGGCATCTCATCAGGAGATGGTGAGTTCTAGTCCTGCTTTTTGCATGAAAGCCAGATGAGATGAGTTTGTTTTAGTCCAATCCACCAGGAGACAGTGGAGTTCTAGTCCTCCTGCCTTATGCTATGAAAAGCCAACTGGGGTGATTTTGGGCAATCATCAGGAGTATTGTTGAGTTCTTAAGTCCTGCCTTAGTCAGGAAACTACTGGTTAAGTTTGGATAATCACCAAGAAGACAGTGAGTTTCTAGTCCACCCCTGTAGCGCCTGAAAGGCAGCTGGGTGACTTTGGCGGCTATCACTGTTCTTTTTGAAATAAAGTTCATTAGGAATTCATTATGTAAAAGATAAGCTTGAAATCTATACCACTCTTGAGCTGCCCAAGGTGGCCCCAAGGTGAGAAAGGTATATATATATTATATATATATATATATATATATATATATATATATATATATATATATATAATATATATATAATATATATATATTATATATATATATATATATGGCTGTTTAGCTTCCTTCAGGTATTATCCCACGTCATTTGTAGTTCTGGTTAAAGTTGTAGCTCATTGTAGGTTCTGTTTAAAGTTGTAGAACGTTTCATCAGATCATCATCTGCCATTATCAGCTTCTGTAAGATGAGAGGATGAGGATTCTTGCTGAAAACGTTGCTACAACTCGTAACAGAAACTACAATGACGTGCGGAAATACCCGAGGAAGCTAAACAGCACAAATGTAAGTACCCGCCGAAGAGCTTAAAAAAAACATATATAATATTATATATATAGTATATATATATATATATATATATAATATATACCGAAGGAAGCTGAACAGCACACATTAAGCACCCGCTGGAAACTTAAAAAAACAAATATACATATATATATTATATACCTGTTCCTAATCGAAAGCGCCTATCAATTGTGGAGCCAACCAGCCGTCAGAGATTCACAGCAGAGGGATTGAAAGGGCCACATTGTGACTCCAGAAGTTGCAGGTTGCCAACTCCTGGGTTCAGGTTCGAACCCAAACTTGCTTCCCAATTCCACATGCTTTTAAAAATGGCTCTTATATTCACATGGTTTGGGCTATGGCCCCAAGACCAAAAGGAAATATTGGGGTTATAATAAAAAAAAAAAACTGGCTACAAGGAGATTGCCAATTGCCAAATTTGATCTCCAAAACCAGAATTCTTTTTGCTAGGAATGAATGTACAGGCCCAATATACTAAAAAGAGTTAAGTATACTTTTATATTTGCATATTTTGGCAGCGGCCAGAATAGCCTTTTGCACAATTATGGAAAAGAAGGCTAATATCCCCTTCAGAAGATTTAGTTACAAAAAAAATATTGGAAATGCGCGAAATGGATAAGCTTCCACTGGAAAAATGAAAGACAAGGAGGATTTTTTCGGGGGAAATTAATTTTTTTAAGCTTTAATATGGGATAAGTGGTATGAGTGCTAAAAAACAGATATAAAGATTAGAAAGAAGGGATTATAGTAAATAAAAGTAAGAAACCTTAAAGGAGTATCAAATGTAGGTATGTATTATAACAATGTAATTTGTCGATGCCAAACCATCGCTACAAATATAAGTGGAATTTGTATTTTCAAATTATTTTTCAAAAAAAATAAAATAAAATAAAAGGGCTCTTTTGGCTAGCTGGAAAATTTTTATAATTCCAGACATGTGCATGAACGCTGCCTATTAAAAAAAAAAAAAAAAAACCTTTTGGCTTTTGCCGAACGCCAAGCCTTAATTTATCTCACATCTTAAAATGATGCTTCAAACAAAGGAAAAAAACCCAAATGATTCCATATGCAGCCAAGGGATTCCCTTCCCCACCCACCTAGCTAGGCTGCCAGACAGCTCTGGTTTGCAGACCCCTTGATTTAAAGAAGCTTCTTGGGAACAAAAGAGAGTTTGTCAAAACTCGAAAGCAAGAAGAAAAACTAGCTGTCTTTCACGTGAGAGTGGTTAGGCTTCTGTTCTAAAGCTCACACCTTTCAAATTTCAGGGATAAGGGAACAGAAAGGAGAAGAGAAAGTGGACATAAAGGCAGGGATAAATAAAATAGGTTTCTTTAATTGCCTGAGTGTGATTGGACACACACAGAATTTGTCTCTGGTACAGAAACTCTCAGCAACAGAGAAAGAAGTTAGGGCTACCAAGTTGAAGCTGTACAAAAGTCTAACAGTTAGAAAGCTGTTAAAAGTACAGATCTTATCTTTCCCCTGTACTGTTTTATTCTATGAAATTGTTTGCATAACTGTATTATTTTTGATTAAGTGCCGCAGGGAGAATTTCGTGTGGATTTTTGCTGGGTTTTATTCTTCTTTTTCTCTTGAACATGGTCCACAAACAAGCCATCTGGTAGCCCTAGGATAAGCAAGAGGCTCCACTGTTCCCTTGAACAAAACCTGGTTAATCTTCATAAGTGCCCAAAGATACACAATCCACCCCAGGCAGCATGACCTTGGCTCAAGATTTAAAAGAATGTTTTTTTCCTAATCTCCAAAATAGGTATGTAAGCGGAGCGACGAAGCTTCCACAACCAGAGAGTTTGCACATTTGGAAGTATTAATTTTTTTAGTTATATTTTGATTACTAACTTTGGCCTCCCTTTGACTTTGCTCCAAGGCCTTCAGAAGAGCCCAGGTAGTTCTTTCTTCCCTCGGCTTGGTTGCCTTGGTGAATTCAAGAAGCTGACCCCCAAAAGTAAGGTTCTAACCCCAGCGCTGTATGGCTAGGAGAGTTGGACCATAAAAAAACAGAATTACTACCAACCTGCCTTCCATTGAGCACCTGTATGCTGCAGGAATCAAAAAGAGGGCTGTGAAAATATTTACTGATCCCTCACATCCCGGACATAAACTGTTTCAACTCCTTCCCTCAAAATGACACTATAGAGCCCTGCACACCAGAACAATTAGACACAAGGATAGTTTTCCCCAAACACCATCACTCTGCTAAACAAATAATTCCCTCAACATTGTTCAACTATTACAAAGTCTTCACTACTATTACTATTAATCTTCTCATCACTCCTATCACCCATTCCCTCCCATTTGTAACTGTAGGACTGTACCTTGGTTGCTTGTATTGTACCCTATGACTATCATTAAGTGTTGTACCTGTTGATTCTTGACTCTTGATGAATGTCTCTTTTCTTTTGTGTACACTGAGAGCATTTGCACCAAAACAATTTCCTTGTGTGTCCAATCACACTTGGCCAATAAAGAATTCTGCTCTATTCTATTCTATTCTGTAAGGAAAGTTGAGTGCCAAAGAATTGATCCAATTGAATTGCGGTGAAGACTCAGTCAATCCTGAAGAAAATCAATCCTGATGGTTGAAAACCTCTCAGGATCCTTCCAGTTCTACGATTCTACATTTCCTCTTGTGCTGCTCTTTAGCTAGTTCCTAAATGCAACCATTTTGTAGGCTTCCATCAGGCAATGAGCTATGGAGTTTGCACAACCCAGGAAGCCACAGAAAACTAAGGTTAAGAAGAACCCCTTCCAGCACAGGCAAATCATAACAACAACACAACTAAAAGGCACCTTGGAGGTCTTCTAGTCCAACCTCCTACTCAAGCAGGAGACCCTATACACCATTTCAGACAAGTGCCTGTCTAGTCTCTTCTTAAAAACCTCCAGTGATAGAAGCACCCACAAGTCATTCCACTGATTAATTGTTCTCTGTCAGGAAATTTCTCTTAGTTCTAGGTTGCTTCTCTCCTTGATTAGTTCTATTGCTTCTTGTCCGACTCATGGACTACATATAGACTCATAAGGCCGGAAGGTACCCCAGAGATCTTGTAGTCCAACCCTCTCTTCAAGGCAGGAGCCTTATACATTATCCTCCCAGTCAAATGATTGTTCAGTCTATTTTTGAAAACCTCTACCCACAACTCCAGGAGGCAAAGTTTATTCCATTGTTCTCACTGTCAGAAAATCTCTCCTTCCTTCTAAGTTGGTTCTCTCTTTAGGATGAACATAACTAAGAAACATGCCCAGAATAGGGCCTCCTGCCTTGGGAGGGGGAGGGTGTTGGACTAGATGACCCTTCCAACTCTATTAACCTATAAGCTATGACAAGCCTTGAAATAAAAGCCCCTTCCCCTTTGATAAAGAAGGGGGGNCCCCTTCCCCTTTGATAAAGAAGGGGGGGGGGAATCTTTAAAAAACTCTTACATGGATAGGCGGATCAGCTCACCAGGAGCCTGAGCGTTCCCAGCCGTTGCTTAGCAGAGCCGAAACCAACAAGAACTTCTCTGCAGGCGCTTTTGCTTTCCTCCCTCCTTCAAGGTAACCAGAGCAACAGGCGGTTCAAATCCAGTCTGGTCAAACATACACACACACTACTAGGCAAAAAATTAAAAAAAAGCACGTTCCTGGCCCTCATGAAGGCAGCGCGATTCTTTCTTCAGCGTCCGGGCATCCCCCAAGAGCTCGCACAATCATTGCTACCCAGACCTGAAACGGCGCGGGGCGCGTAAGGAAGGATGAGAGCAAAGGGGTTGGTTAAAGAGGGCGCTTCCCGTTTTCGGGGGGGGGAATCGCGCCAAACTAAAATCGGTGGGGGGTGGGGAAAGAAGTGTTCCCTAAAACTAAACAGTGACTAAACAGAGCCCACGTTTTTCCCATCCCTTCTTCCCCCCCCCCCAAAAAAAAAAAAATCTGGTTCCGAGCCGCATTAAAATACAGCCTTCCCCAAGGATGCGGTTCCAGAAAGAGACGCACAAACCAGGAAGAGAAAGAGGATGCAAGTGGGTTCGCCAGTCCCTTGTTTTAAAACACGCCCCCCCCCTCCTCCCACAATTGCAAATGCCCCACCCCGCCCGGATCTTTCCTGCCAAACCCCGCCATCCTCCCCAAGCAACCAAAAAAGAAGAAGGGCAGAGACAAAATCAGGGAGCCCCAGCCCTCAAGCCCCATATTTACTTGGCCAGCGATGGTTGGCTTCTCTTTGGCTCCTTGGAGCAACTTTCTTCCTCGAGTTGCAGCTGCGAAGTTTTGCCACGGGCGGGTCGGTTTCCTGGAGTTGTGAATTGGCGGCGGCAGTGTCGAAACGCATTCTGGAAGGAGGACGGAGGGGGGGTAAGGAGGGGGAGGGAAGGAGGAGCCAGATGGGGCAGAGCTGCAGATGAAAGGCTCTTCCACCAATGGCAGCTTGAGGGAGGCGGCAGAGGCGGCGGGTCATTAACATAAGAAGATCTTGAATGGAAGTAAAAGCCAGGCTTTCCTTAAGTTTTGGGTCCAAAAGGGGAGGGAGGGAGGGGGGAGGTTTAGAGTTGCTGGCAGGGAGTTATGGAGCTAATTGGGGGAATTTTTTTAGTGGGGGGGGGGATGTCGGGTCTCTCCTGGAAGTGGGCCATTTCCCCCAAACCCAACTGTCGGCAAAGGAGAAGTTGCTTGGTGCAGTGTCCAAAGTCATCCGAGGTTGCTCATTTACCAGAGGGAAGGAATTGAGATGTGTTTTAAGTGTAATAATACCACATTTATAAGGACTTAGTAAGACCAACCTTGGAATACGCATCCTGTTTGGGGTTTGCCACGATGCTATAAAAAAAAGCATGTTGAGCAAGATTTCCCCCCTGGGAAGAGTTATACCCAGAAAAGAGAATTTTTGACAAAAGACAAATTCGGGCTTTAAAGAGGTTTTGGAGCGGATTATAACCATCACCAAGAAATGGGTCTTCCCGCAGAATTGAAGATATGTCTAGTTTTAACTGAAGAGAAGGACTGGACGTGACATGACAGGCAGTGCTACGGCCAATATTTGAGGCGCTTGCCACACAGAGAACGAGAGAGTCCAACCGTCTTCCAAAGCACCAAGAGGGCCAGAGCAAGAAGCACACACACATGGAAACTAACCAAGAGAGAGAAGCAACTAGAACTAAGGAGAGATTTCCTGACAGTCAGAACCAGGTGGATCACTCCTTGGAATAAACCAGTGGAACTCCTTGGCCTGTCAGAAGTTGGTGGTACTCCAACATTCAAGGTTTTTTAAAGAAGGAAATTTGGACAAAAGGTTTGTAGAGATTTCTCAGTCCTCCAGTCATGGTTGTCCCAAAAGGTTGTTTTCCAGAGGCAAACTGGACTTTCCTGGATTTTCTTGAAGAAGTTCGCTTCCTTATCCAAGGAAGCTTCTTCAGCTCAACCAAGTGACAAAAGGCGCATTAGTTTGTAAAAAAGATGCTTTAAGGCGTTTTTATGTGTGAAAAGCAATTCTAATAGAACATTTTTTTCAGCATGTTATGGACTTGAACCAGTCGCTAAATGTTTCATCATAAGTTAAGGACTAGCTGTACCGCCTAAAATTTGGGAAACGTTCTTTGAGTAATAGAGTTGGAAGGGACCTTGGAGGTCTTCTAGTCCAACCCCCTGCTTCAGCAGGAAAACCTATACAATTTCAGACAAGTGGCTGTCTAGTCTTTACTTTAAAAAGCCTCCAGTGATGGAGCACCCACAACTTCTGCAGGCAGGTAGTTCACTGGCTAATTGCTCTAACCATTAGGAATTTGCCAGTGACTTCCAGGATCACTTGGCCCACCTTCAACTGGCCACAGTTGTGAGCAGAGCTGCCCTTCTGTGGCAGGGGAAGAAAGACAAGAAAGAAAAGAAAGGGAAAGGAAGTGAGGGAGGAAGGAGAGAGAAAGAAAGAGAAAAGAAGATAAAGATGGAGAGAAAGAAAAAAGGAAAAGAAGGAAGGGAGAGAAGGAGGAAAAGAGAGAGAAAGGAGAGGAAGGGAAAGGAAGTTAGGGAGAAAGGGGAAAGAGAGAAAAAAGAGAAAGGAAGATAAAGATGGAGAGAAAGAAAAGGGGAAAAAGGGAAAAGGAAGAGAGAGAAGAAGGAAGAAAAGGGAGAGAAAGAAAGAAAGGAGAGGAAGGGAAAGGAAGGGAGAAAGGAGAGAGAAAGAAAAAAGAGAAAGGAAGATAAAGATGGAAAGAAAAGAGGAAAAAGGGAAAAGGAAGGGAGAGAAGAAGGAAGAAAAGAGAGAGAAAGGAAGAAAGGAGAGGAAGGGAAAGGAAGTTAGGGAGAAAGGAGAGAGAAAGAAAAAAAGAGAAAGGAAGATAAAGATGGAAAGAAAAGAGGAAAAAGGGAAAAGGAAGGGAGAGAAGAAGGAAGAAAAGAGAGAGAAAGGAAGAAAGGAGAGGAAAGGAAAGGAAGTTAGGGAGAAAGGAGAGAGAAAGAAAGAAAGATAAATAAAAAAGAGGAAGGACGGAAGATAAAGATGGAGAGAAAGGAAAAGGGAAAAGGGAGGGAGGGAAGAAGGAAGAAAAGAAAGAGAAAGAAAGGAGAGAAAGGAAAAGAAAGTTAGGGAGAAAGGAGAAATAGAAAGAAAGGAAGGAGAGAAAGGAGAGAAAGGGAAGGAACGAAGGAAGAAAGAAAGAAAGGAAAAGGAAAGGAAAAGAAAGAAAGAAAAAGGAAGTTAGGAAGAAAGGAGAAAGAAAGGAAAGATAAAGATGGAGAGAAAGAAAGAAAAGAAAGAATGCATTCACAACTTCTGCAGGCAAGTCGTTCCACGGGTTAATTGCTCGAACTATTAAGAATTTTCTCGTTAGTTCTAAGTTGCTTCCCTCCTTGGTTAGTTTCCATCTGTTGTTTCTTGCCTTTGGGGGCTTTGAAAAATAGTTTGACCTCCTTGTCTTTGTGGGAGCCCCTCAAATATTAGAAGACTGCTATCGTGTCCCCCACTAGTCCTTCTCTTCACTAGACTGGCCATGCCCAGTTCCTGCAACCGTTCTTCCTATGTTGAAGCCTCCAGTCCCCTAATCCTCTTTGTTGCTCTTCTCTGCACTCTTTCCAGAGTCTCAACCTCTCTTTTATATTTATTTCTTTGTTTTGTCAAGCACGTTTTGGATAACAGACATAATTAGGAACATGAAATGGGTACGAATAAAAAGGGAGACATGAGGACGGGTGGGCACGTTGGTGCACTTATGCACGCCCCTTACAGTCCTCTTGGGAAAGGGGTGAGGTCAACAGTCGACAGTCTAAGGTTGAAGTTGTTGGGGTTTGGGGAAGAAAAGCTGGTGTAACCAAAATAACAGCCACAATTCTTTTTTTCTAACTTGTTTATTGAAAAATTAAACCACAGTCTCTCTCTTTTATGTACATATCTAGTGAAATCTGGAAGGGTCCCCCCATTATTGGCTAGGGACCGACGATAAGACGGAATCCGGGCAAGATGACTGCAGAGGCATCAATCACAACCACAGATGGTTCGACTTCCCTCTGACGGTGCCCAGATCTTTTCCTGCCCAAATTTCTGGGACCTGCCGTGATCCTTAGATGTTCCCGTAAGAGACAAGAAGGGGAAGAAAATAGGAAGAGCTATGAGAGAAAAGCAGGGGATGTTTTCAGACAGCTGTCTTGCCAGGTTATTTGAACATGGAGGCAAAGGAACAGGGAGAGGTGAGCTAACTGATGGTTATGAACCAGATTATAGATTAATAGAGTGGGAAGGGACCTTGTAGGTCATCTAGTCCAGCCCCCCACCCAAGCAGGAGACCCTACACCATTTCTGACAGATGGCAGTCCAGTCTCTTCTTGAAAGCTTCCAGCGATGAAGCTCCAACAACTTCTGAAGGCAACTTCTGTTCCATTGGTTGATTGTCCTCACTGTCAGAAAATTTCTCCTTACTTCTAGGTTGAATCAATCAATCAGAATAGAGCTGGAAAGGACCTTGTAGGTCTTCTAGTCCAACCCCCCCACCCAAGTAGATCCTACCCCATTTCTGACAGATGGCAGTCCTGTTTCTTCTTGAAAGCCTCCAGGGATGAAGCTCCCACAACTTCTGAAGGCAACTTCTGTTCCATGGGTTGATTGCTCTCACTGTCAGGAAATTTCTCCTTATTTCAAGATTGAATTTCTCCTTGATCAGTTGAATTCATCAGTTGAATCTCTCCTTGATCCATTATTCCTTGTCTGGCCTTTGGGTGCTTTAGAAAATAGGTTGAACCCCCCTCCTCTCCATCAAGGATGATCGCTGGGAAGAAGGACAATAGGCTTCTCAAGGTCTATTTGGGAGCCCTTTAGAAGTGTGGGCACTTAGCAGAGAGACAATATGTTGAGGAGAGGTCAACCCAATCCCAAGTTCCCTCAGTGGGAAATCCTGTGTAGGCTCTACCTGGGTGAACAGGTGTGCACGCGATGAGATGCCTCAGACAACCCGCAAGCCTGTTCTTTCCTCCCATCTCTTGGTCTTTTGGCTTCGGGGGTCTCTCAGACCCCTAAAGTGCAATGTTGAATTCTGTGACGAGGAAATCGATGTAGTCCTTCTCCTTCGTCTTGAAAGCCTCGGCGATGATACGAGCGGCTTCCCTGTGCTCCTTGCCGCAGAGGGCCATGCCGTTGATTTCCAAGATCACTTGGCCCACCTTCAGCTGGCCGCAGTTGTGAGCGGAGCCGCCCTTCTGTGGCAGGGAAAGAAAGACAAGAAAGAAAAGAAAGGGAGAAAGGAGAAAGGAAGAGGAAAAAAAAAGGAAGGAAGGAAGATAAAGATGGAGAGAAAGAAAAAGGAAAAAAGGGAAAGGAATGAAGGGAGAGAAGTAGGAAGAAAAGAGAAAGAAAGAAAGGAAAGGAAGGGAAAGGAAAAGAAACACAGAAAGAAAAAGGAAGTTAAGAAGGAAGTTAGGAAGAAAGAGAAAGAAAGGAAAGATAAAGATAGAGAGAAAGAAAGAAAAGAAAGGATGGAAGGAAGGAAAGAAGGAAGGAAGGAAAGAGGGAGAGAGAAAGGAAAAGAAAGAGTGAAAGAAAGGCAAGACCAAGTATTAGAAAGAAGGCAGGTAGGAAGATAAGGAGGCAGGTAGGAAGAAAGAAAGGAAAGATGGAGAGAAAGAAAAAGGAAAGAAAAGAAGGAAGGAAGAAAGGAAGGAAAGGGAGAAAGAATGAAAGAAGAATGGAAAGGAAAAGAAAGGAAAGAAAGAAAGAAAAGCGAAGTGACGAAGGAAGTTTGGAAGAAAGGAGAAAGAAAGAAAGGAAAGATGGAGAGAAAGAAAAAGGAAAGGAAAGAAGGAAGGAAGAAAGGAAGGAAAGGGAGAGAGAATGAAAGAAGAAAGGAAAAGAAAAGAAAACGAAGTTAGGAAGGCAGTTTGGAAGAAAGGAGAAAGAAAGAAAGAGAGAAAGAAAAGGAAGGAGGGAGGGAAGGAAGGAAAGAAGAAAGAAGGAAAGGGAGAGAGAGAGAGAGAAAGAGAAAAAGAAAGGCAAGACCGTGTGATAGAAAGAAGGCAGGTAGGAAGACAAGAAGGCAGGAAGAAGGAAAGAAAAAACAAACAATTCAATGCTTTTGTTGGAGTTGAGGGAAGCGCTCCTTTCTTTGGCTCTTCAAGGTCAGGAGCAAGGTCACTCGAAGAGCAAAGCCGTGGAGAAAACGTCTCCAGCATTTTCCTAACCCTTTCCGACTTCTAGAGAACCCCACTTCCTTGAGGAACCCCTGAATTCATACCTGGATCGTGACAATCCTGGGCAGGGGCTGTCGCGTGTTTGCACCCCCTTCGATGGCTATGCCCAAGGTCGGGGCGCTCTTCGACACCCGGACTAGACGAGACGTCGGCTCCCGGAGGCCTGGCTGTAGAAAGGTGGAGAGGAGAAGAACCTCAGTGGAGGAACCAGTGAAGGATGGACCCAAAGGACACATCTCCAAAACTTTGACTAAAATCCAGAAGTTCCTTTCTTGAGTGCAAATTAAACCAGCGCTGCAAAATATTAAGCGGCCTACAGAGGACACCGTGTGCGTGTCTGTCTGTCTGTGTGTGTCTGTGTGTGTGTGTGTGTGTGTGGTGTGTGTTGTTGCAATTTTTCCTTCTCCTTTTGGGGGCTACCCTAATTTTAAAAGGCAATGCTGCCCTCTCGTGGAGAAACATGGCTTTTTAATTTCTGCCCAAATCGATGCTGTTTTTAATCAGGGTGCGAATCCTGCACAGTTCCTCTATTACAATGTACAATTCAACGGAGAGGACACGTTTCATCTTGAGTGTTCATCCCATTCTCCTTGCCCAAGAGGGAGTTTGGGAGTCGTGGTGAAAGCACCAGACTAGAAACGGAAAGGTCCTGAGTTCTAATTTTGCCTTGGG
>BHFT01022792.1:64583-98217 GCA_004320025.1 Laticauda laticaudata | reverse complement strand
ACATACATACATACATACATATATATATATATATATATATATACACATACATACATACATACACACACACACATATACATGGTTGTTGTTTCTTTCTTTTTTTTTTAAACAACCCAATCATTTGAGGATGATGCCTCCACAGTTCCACAAACTGCAGGAGCCAATTTATTGCTGAAAGTCCTAGACCAGTGGTGGCTAACCTTTTTGGGCTCCTGTGCCAAAAATTGTGCATGCGTTTGCACACTCGCACTCACATGCCAGCACCCAGAAGGTAATGCGCATCCCCCCACATCCCCTACGCATGTGTGCGCAATCCCACCCACCCCCGTTGCCCCCTTATCTGCACTGCACCTCACAGCTGATTTTCGGCCTCCCAAAGGCTTGAGGAAGGCTTCTACAAGCTTTGTAGGCCAAAATCTATCCCCGTTTCGTCACTTCTTGTTTTTCCAAAAATACCGGAAATGACAAAACAAGGCCAGTTTTCGGCCTGCAAAGCATGTAGAAGCCTTCCTCAAGACTTTGGGAGGCCAAAAAAGGCATCTAACTGGCCGAAAATCAGCTGTGAGGTGCGCACATGTGCAGTAAGTTTGCCTGCAGCTTGCGTGCTGGCACAAATGGCTCTGCGTCCCACCTGTACTACATGTGTGCCATAGGTTCGCCATCACGGTCCTAGACTGAATTCTTATCCCTTCAGAAGGAAGAGATCAGATGATTTTTGGGAGGGGGAAGGGAGGGGGGCAAAACCCAAAACAGGACAATTACAAGCAGTCCTTGACTTACAGCCACAATGGAGGCTGACATTTCGGTGTTTGAGTGAGACATTCATTGAGTTTTTTTGACTCATCTTATAGCATTCCTTGCCACATTTCTCTTACGATCTTTTTCATGGCAGCGGTTAAGTGAATCACTGCAATTGTTAAGTTAGCAAATTGTTAAATAAATCTGGCTTCTGCCCCCCTCCCTTCCCTGTTGAGTTTGCTTGTCAGAAGGCTGTAAAAGGGGTTTGTGTGACCCCGGGATGCTGCAACTGTCTGAATTTAAAGTATACAATAAAAGTAGCAATAGCAAAAGCACTTAGACTTATACACTGCTTTATGGTGCTTTACAGCCCTCTCAAAGCGCTTTACAGCCTCAGCATATTGCCCCCAATAATTTCGGTCTTCATTTTACCCACCTCAGAAGGATGAAAGGCCGAGCCAACCTGGAGCCTGGTGGGATTCGATCTGCCAAATTGCAGTCGTAGCAGCTTGCAGTACTGCACTCTAACCACTGCGCCACCAGGTTCCAATTGTAAAAGTAGTAAGAGCCTCGATGGTGCAGTGGTGCAGTACTGCAAGAGTGCAGTACTGCAAACTACTTCTGCTGACAGCCAGCTGCCTGCAATTTGGCAGATCGAATCCTACCAGGCTCAAGGTTGATTCAGCCTTCCATCCTTCCCAGGTGGGTAAAATGGGGACCCAGATTGTTGGGGGCAAGAGGCTGACTCTGTAAACCACTTAGAAAGAGCTGTAAAGTATTGTGAAGCAGTATATAAGTCTAAGGGCTATTGCTATAATCATGGGGATGCTGCAAAGGTCATAACTGTCCCATTTTTCAATGCTGTCATAACTTTGAATGGCCACCAACAAACTGCTGTAAGTTGAGGACTACCTGTATGAGCAAGAGAGAAGAGCTGAGCCTCAAAGGGACAAAGGGGAGGGGAGGGTGAAGCCACTACAAATAATCTCACATCCCAACTGAATATTCCATTTTAAGATAGAAACAGACAGGAAGACAGAGAGCTTAGCCAGTTTAGAGTTTAACACACGGCAGTCTCTTTTGCTTTGAAGTCCTTCTCCCTCTGCAAGCGATACTGCTCAATCTCGGCCTGAGCTTCTTCCTTGGCCTGCTTCAGCCGCCGATTCTTCCCTGTGTTTGAAAAATAGAAACAAAAGCAAAACGTTCGAAGGGAAAAACAGAAAAGAGGCTTTTCTGAGATTAATTTCAAGTGATAGTGTCATATTGTGAAATTTCATCCAGGCTGAAATCATTACAGGTAGTCCTCTAATGAAGGAACAAAAAAGAACAACCCCAAAAATGCAGTTTGAAAAAATATCCTTGGCCACCTTTTTTCAACCCAGCTTGCTTTCCCTTGTATAGGTAGTCCTTGGTTTACAATGGTTTGTATAACGACCGTTCGAAGTTACAAAAAGGGACCTATTATTCACTTGGTATCCTATTATGATTTATGTTGATTGCTCATTCAGTATCCTAAATAAATATCTCAAGACCTACAATGGACACCTAACATCAAAAATGTCATCAAAAAATGTTCTTTCTGCACCAACTCAGAAAGCTGAAACTACCCAAGGAGCTGCTGATCCAGTTTTACGGAGCAGAGGTCTCCAACCTTGGCCACTTTTAAGATTGGTGGACTTCAACTCCAAGAATTCCTGAGCTAACATGACTGGAGGATGAATTCTGGGAATTGAAGTCCAGCAGTCTTAAAGTGGCCAAGGTTGGAGACCCCTACTACAGAGGAATGATTGAGTCTGTCACCTGCACCTCTATAACGGTCTGGTTCAGTTCTGCAACCCAAGACAGACAGACACAGACTCCGGAGAGTAATTAGGACTGCAGAAAAAACAATTTCTACCAACCTGCCTTCCATGGAGGACCTGTATCCTGCACTAGTCAAAAAAGGGACTGTGAAAATACCTACAGACCCCCTCACATCCCAGACATAAACTATTTCAACTCCTTTCCTCAAAATGACGCTATAGAGCCCTGCACACCAAAACAACTAGACTCAAGGATCATTTTTTCCTGAACGCCATCACTCTGCTAAACAAATAATTCCCTTAACACTGTCAACCTATTTACTAAATCTGCATTACCATTGCTATTAATATTCTCATCATATCACCCATCTCCTCCCACTTATTACTGCACAAATGTAACTTAGTTGCTTGTATCCTTATGATTTTTTTAATTGATTGTTTACTGGTATAGTTTGATTTGATCACTTATGTTTCCTAGTATGATTTTATTATTTGTATCCTTTGACTATTAAGTGTTCTACTTGTGATTCTTGACTAATATATTTTTTCTTTTTCTGAATATTAAGAGCATTTGCACCAAAACAAATTCCTTGTGTATCCAATCACACTTGGCCAATAAAGAATTCTATTCTATTTTTGACTATTACTGTTATATCTTGTGATTTATGACAAATATATCTTTATGATGACTATGATCATGATTTATCACTTATTGCTTGTATGTACACTTGAGAGTTTCTGCACCGGAGACAAATTTCTTGTGTGTCCAATCACATTTGGCCAATAAAGAATTCTAATTCTAATATTGATGCCCAGCTTTTCCCGAAAAGTTACCCCAAAAACTGGAAACATCAAGCCTGATGCATGGAGACAATCCAGTTTTTGAACATTCAGAGTTGGCTCCAGTTAGTTTCTTAATTAAAGACTTAAAAGCAGACATTAGTCAGAATTATTTTCCTAGCAATGCAACATTTCCAGCACATGATCCATTGTTCTTGGCCAGACTTAAGTTCCTTTCCTGAAATCATGCCATATGAAGGTTCTAGAGACCACTATATTAAAAATTAATGCAAACAGGAAGACTGAAAATACAATTTAAAAACCAGCAGTTTTAGTTAAGCTGAATTCCCAGCACAGATATCCCACAGCAAGGTACTTAAAAATAGATCAACACTCCATAACCTTCTCAATTCAGCTTTAATCAAGTTAAATTGATGCATTGTAGATCTTGGGGGCCAATCTGTATGCTACTGACATTATGCAGATCACAGGAAGCCTGCCAACTAAAATTGGTTTTACACAAGTTATGTAACCAAATTCAAAAATTATTCTCGGAAGGCAGGATGTCTCTCCATCTCCCAATTTGTCTCTTTTCCTTGGATCGGAGGCTCCCTTAATAATGAATAATGCAAACCAAGATCTCTGCTAGAGAATAGGTTGGGGAGATGTTGCAAAGATTAGGTTTTGTTCAAAATAATTCATATATCATAGTAACCTTTCCTCTGGATAGAACGGCCCTCAAATCCTGCAAACCAGCATTAAGAGGTTTGTCGCCTGACCTTTGGAGGAAAAACTGCACGGGAAGGTTATGGCTATGGCAAAAATCACATGAGGGAAATTTTCCCCAATTAAAGCATAAACCTTTCAAACAGGGTAACTAAAAGCTGGAAAAATAAGAAATGAAGGAGACGCTTTAGTGAATACATTTCTTGATTATCCTCAAGCAAACCTACCTCAAAGCTAATAATCATCCCACCAATTATCTTTAGTGGGAGGATTATTAGCTTTGTAGGTTTGCTTCTCTGAAGGTAACCTATAATTTTCTTGTATTTTTTTTAATGAAGCAGTATAATTTTGTTTACTGTATGTTTTTAATTATGAGCTGTCCAGATTCATGGACCTTGAGATGGTTAATAAATACATGAAGTAAATAGGCAGCCTCCAAATGAGTCAATGCTACCCCCCTACACCTCCAGCCTGTTTTTCTCTGTAAGAAAAGACAATTTAGGGCAAATCCCTCCTATTGTCCCGCCCTTTACTTGTAAACCCTTCCTCAAAATGAGTAAAACATAGCATTGCTCTGATCCAGAAATGCATCAATTCCTTTGTTGATTCAATTTGTAGAGTTGATCGCCTCTCATGTGCTATTCTGGGCAGCTCTCCCTAATTAAAAGTCAGCAAATAACACAACTGATGAGCCAAACAAGCAAATCAATACAAAAACACAATAACCCAATTAAAAACCCCCAGAGCCATAAAAAAAAAGCAGGCAAGGAAAAGGCATGAATCCATCCATGCGGCCCCATATGTGGAAATCGGTTTGTTTTAAAGTAGCCCATGGGGGGCGGGGGGGGCTTCTACACTGGGGAGGATGGGAAGTGTAATCCAACCACACATACACAACCACTATCACGCAAAGGAAATGAGACAAAAAACCACGAATGGATGAAACAGGCAGTATAAAGGTCTCTGGGGAAGCTATAGGTGGCTCTTCTCGTGCAGGATGATGGGATATGTGGTGGCTCCAGGCCTTCCCTTTCCTAAAAGTGGGGAGGGGATGATGATGAAATGTGGGGGCCAATCCCTCGGAACTACTGCTCCCACTCAATCTGGGTTGGAAAGACAGTAGACCAACCCTCTCCCCTGCAGGCCGGGGACCATAGGAGGTGTAGTCCAACCCACCCACTCACCCAAGACCACCACCATGGAGAGAAAGGGATGAAACAGGCAGTGCAAGGCCTCTGGGGAGGCTATGGGTGGCCGTTCCCACGCAGGATGATGGGATATGTAGTGTCTCTGGAACCTCCCCTTTCTTAATGGCTGGGGATGATTGGACGTGGGGTCCCAATCCCTTCGCCCATACAAGCAGGGCTAGAAAGGCTTTGGATCACCCACCCCACTCCACTCCGCTCCCTGAAGGGCTGAGGACGATGGGAGGTGTCGTCCCAGCCCCTCGGAAAGAGCCCCGTTTCCTCCCTCCGCAGCCAGGCCGGACACTCACGCTTGCGGGCCTCGGCCACCTTCTCGGCGGCGCGTTTCTCGGCCTGAAGCAGCTGCTGGATGCCCTGAGACTGGCTGGCCATGACGGCGGCGATTCTGACAAAAAAAATTTCGCCCTGCGGCCCCGAAAGAGGACTCCGAAAATACTCATTTGCCGCGCCTAAGCCCGCCCCGTCCGGTCATCCCGACGTTTCATTGGTGCGTGTACAGGAAGTGCAGTTGGAAGGCGCCGCTCTAGAGCGAAGGAACTCTCTTTCCCCACGTGAGAAGCACCCCGAGTAAGTACGTGTATCTTTCCCCTTTGGTTCTTCAAGACCGGGAGAAGCGTTTCAAATCGAGTCAGGGGCTCTTTCTCGGCTTCGTTTCGTTTCACTGCGCATGCGCGGTTTTCTTGCCTGGGAAGAAGTATTGTTTGTTTTCGAAAGAAAGTTTTATGTGTTGAAATCAAATACAAAAGTTGATTGGTTTTGGTTTGTTCCCCCAAAACAAAGCATGCATGCACACACATATTTAAAAAATAGAATGAAGAATAAAATTAATTTTTAATTGTTTTTTTAAAAAGTGTTTTATATTTCATAATCTTTATTACATTGTTGTTTATTATTTTTGTTATTTTGTTATTACTGTATTAGAATAGAATAGAATATAGAATAGAATAAGGAATGGAATAAAATAGAATATAGGAATTAGAACAGAATAGAGAATAGAATAGAATAAGGAATGGAATGAAATGGAATGGAATAAAAAAAAATAAAGTAAAGTAAACAGAAATAGAATGCAGAATAGAATAGAATTATTTATTGGCCAAGTGTGATTGGACACACAAGGAATTTGTCTTGGTGCAAATGTTCTCAGTGTACACAAAAGAAAAAATACATTTGTTAAGAGTCAAGAATCAAGGTACAACCCTTAATAGGGTTATGGGGTCATAGGGTACAATAAGCAATCAAATCATACTAGGAAACAGTCAACATAGATAGTAATACAAGCAACAAAGTTACAGTCATACAGTGGGAGAGGATGGGCGATAAGGAGTAATGAGAAGATTGATAGTAGTGCAGACTTTGTCAATAATTGGACAGTGTTGAGGGTATTAGTTGTTTAGCAGAGTGATGGCTTTCAGGAAAAAACTGTCTGTGTCTAATTGTTCTGTGTGCAGTGCTCTATAGTGTCATTTTGAGGGTAGAAGTTGAAACAATTTATGTCCAGGATGTGAGGGGTCTGTAAATATTTTCACAGCCCTCTTTTTTACTAGTAGTGTTGTTGTTATCTCTTTTATTCATTAAACATGAAACTCAGTCAACTGAACATTTTAAAATGTATCACAAATACCAGAGACTGGTGCTAATGGTTGATATGGGTTGCTGCCAGCATCCTAGGTTTCAACCAAGTATCTTCTTAAAATATACAATGTTCCGAATAGTGCAGTTTTTTGCAGTTCCGGTGTTGGTGTTATTACTATTAAAATAGAATTTTAAAATATAGAACAATTAAACTGCGGGCATAGTAGCCGCATTGTGCTTTCATGGTCTTTAGTATCAGATACGAAATGTAAATTAAAATAACTTTCAACTACAGCTATTTAAATTGAAGCCCAATTAAATTTAAACAATTAAATTGCACTCGGAGAGCATCTGGGACCCCGCAGTTCAACCCTGAGCTACAAATTTTCTATTCTATTGACGCAAATGCAATCTGAATGACCATCATAACATAGTTGGGTTGTTACCTCTTTGCCATAAGTTAATTAACTTTCTGCATTGAGCAATTGCGTGGACCAAAATAGTCACAAATGAAGGCGAATCTACGTGTCCCAGGATAATGTTGCAGGACCTCATCTAGGTCCGTCAACTGGGACCAGACTTCCAAACTTTTGGATTCATGCTGGAGCCCATCTTCAGGGAATTTCTCTCTAGCAGAGTGTTTGGTGTTCTGTGTGTGGTATTTATATGGTACCTGGTTGTGTGTGGCTTTTTAGATGTTGATTGGGATGGCGAATGGCTGGCTTTTAAGTCATTGGCTGTCCTTTGCTTGTGTGGCCCAGCCCTCACCTTCTGTCACAGAGAGGAAGGGGTCAAGCTATTTTCCAAAGCACCTGAAGGCCAGACAAGGAAGAATAGATGGAAACTGATCAAGGAGAGATTCAACCTGGAAATAAGGAGGAATTTTCTGACTGTGAGAGCAATCAACCCATGAAACCAGAAGTTGCCTTTGGAAGTTGTGGGAGCTTCATTATTGGAACCTTTCAAGAAGAGACTGGGCTGCCATTTGTCAGAAATGGTACAGGGCCTTGATGACGAACCTATGGCATGCGTGTCACAAGTAGCACGCAGAGCCATTTGAACTGGCACACGAGCCACAGGCAAACTAACCTCACTGCACATGTACATGCCTCACAGCTGATTTTTTTCGGCTAGTTTGAGGCCTTTTTTCGACTTCCCAGAGGCTTGGAAAAAGCCTCTGCAAGGCTTTTCAGGACGAATTATAGGCCTGTTTCATCACTTCTTGTATTACATGAAACAGGCCTATAATTCACCCTGAAAAGCCTTTCAGAGGCTTTTTCTAAGCCTCTGGGAAGCCTAAAAAAGACCTCAAACCAGCCAAAAAATCAGCTGTGAGATGCAGTGCAGGTAAGGGGGTGGCGGGGAGGGGGCATAGGGAGGGGACACGTGCATTGCATTCTGGGTGCTGACATGCAAGTGCGTGAGCAATTTTTGGCACAGGAGCCAAAAAAGGTTAGCAATCACTGGTCTAGGTCTCCTGCTTAGGCAGGGGGTTGGACTAGATGATCTACAAGGTCCCTTCCAACTCAATTATTCTGTTTCTAAGTAGAGGTTGGTGGTAAATCAGCCGTCCTGTTGGCTGACAAGAGGCCTTTTTTCTCAGGCTTCAGTCTCTTCCCTGGCTGGTTTTGTCCCTGCTTGTCCAACAATCACATTTTTTCCAAAAAGCAGCAAAAAAAAACTGTGCAGTTTTTTTTTAGATGTACAGGTAGTCCTTATCATTTTGTGACCAAAGTTGCAGCATCACTGGAAAAGGTGACTTAGGACAGTTTTTCACACTGACGACCATCACAGCATTCCCCACAGTCATGTGATCAAAACTCAGCCATAGGGCGACTGACTCGTATTTATGACTGTGGCAGTGTCCAGGTGTCACATGATCCTCTTTTTCAACCTTGTGACTAGCCAAATCAATGGGGAAACTAGTTTTACCGAACAAGCGTATTACTAATTTGCCAACTGCAGTGATTCGCTTAATGAAAGTGGCAAGAAAAAGTTGTAAAATGGGGCAAACACAAAAGAAACATTTCCCTTAGCCACCAAAATTCAGGATTCAATGATGGTCGTAAAGTGGAAGACAACCTGAAGTTCCCTGAATCCGAAAGCTCCTAAGACAAAACCTTTGCTCCCGGTGACCGACCCAGATTGAATCCTGCAGCCAAAATAATCCTTTCCAGCCAAGAATCCTCTCTTTGTTTTCCATTTCTCCTGTAAAAATCCTCCCTTGATCTAAAGCTATGTTGTGGTTTGCTGGCAGCCTGCGCAGACGGCAGCAGAATCAGTCAGTGGGGAAGAACAGGGACCAGTCTGGGAGTCTGGTGAGGACTTGGACAAAGGTCTTGTGTCCGTCCGATGCAGAGATAGGGCCAGGACCATCTGGGAGTTATGTGCTGATTCCGGAGCTTCCAGAATCTGAAAACTGCGAGGCAGAGGAACAAGGGGAGCCTGTTCCCAGTGTGCATGTGTGCAGAGCTGCCAGAAGGCAAGAACAGTTAAGACAAAAGGGGCGACTTGGGAGTAAGGCTCTGAGGTGATTGCCCCTCCCATAAGACATAAAGGAGGAGCAAAGGCACATGAGTCTTTGCAGGAAGCAACTTTGTTCACTCTTGATTCAGATTAAACCTCAAAGCTGTGTGGACTTTTTACAGTTAATTTGGCACTTTAGTTGTTGGCAGCAATTCAAAGGAGAGACAGGTGGGTGCTTATTTCAAGGGACTGTTTGGGACTCATTACTGGCTGGGAATGAACATAATTCCCAGCATTGAAATAAAACAAGTTTTTGGGACTAAGCATGTACTTAATTATGGTCTCAGGAAGCCTTGGTCAGAACAAGCTGATCCTTTGTGACCTATTCCCCCCCCCCCCAATAATGTCAAAGCTTGAAGAGACTGCCATCTGTCAGAAATGATATAGAGTCTCCTGCTTGGCCGGTGGGTTGGACTAGATGACCTACAAGGTCCCTTCCAACTCTGTTAATCTGTATTCTAATCCTCGGTTAAAATTCTGCCTGCCAGGATACTTGGCCAAAAAATGGGGAAGAAAGAAAACTGCTAAACAAACCCTGTGAATTTCCACTGTGATTGGAGCTGTATTAACAGGAGTGACACTAAATGTTTTAGCTATAAACCTCACTTACACTTTAATGGCTGTGTAAATGCTGTGTTAAGTGAAAAGCAAGTAAAGAGTACACTAGCAGCCTCAGCTCAGCTGCTGCAGAAGAAGGGGGAAAAATCTGCAAATGATCCTCCAGAATGACTAAAGACTAAAAAGCATGGCATTGAGGTCATTTTCTGCTGAAGTTTACAAATGACCTGTGAAGCACAAAACAGCACAAAACTCTGGGGCTGCACCGTGTGATCCACAACCCCCCTGATGTTTTAAGGTAAAGATTGGTTGGCAGCCACAAGATCTGGGAAAGGCTTATAACAAATGACCCTATTTGCAGCCAGAGCCAAGCGTGATCGCCTTGCTAATCAGATTATTCTGGGTTGGGGGGGGGGGATTTGGCACATAGCAGTCAGTTCCAAGCATGACTGTTTTGACGAACATTGGAGCAAGGGGGAGAAGGGGGAACAGGAGGAGAGGACAGATAATGAGCAGAAAGGGAGAAGGAGAAGATGAATAATGAGCAGGAAAGTAGGAGAACGGGAAATAAATGGAAGAGGGGGAGAAGATGAATAATGAGCAGGGGAGAAGAGGGAGGAGGAGGAGGAGATAGTGAGCAGGAAAAAAGAAGGAGTAGATACCATAGATGAGTGGGTGAAGAAGATAGATAAGGAGCAGGAAAGAAGGAGAAAGAGGAGGAGCAGGAAGAGGAGGAGTTAAGCAGAAAAGATGAAGGAGAAGATAGATAAGATGCAGGAAAGAAGGAGAGATGGAGGAGGAAGAGGACATAAGCAGAAAAGGAGAAGACAGACAAGGAGCAGGAAAGAAGGAGAAATAGAGTAGTAGAATGAGCAGAAAAGAAGAAGATAGATAAGGAGCAGGAAAGAAGAAGAGGTAGAAGAAGTATATGGGCAGAAGAGGACATAGGCTGCCTTCCCCATCTGCATCAGAAGTCCATTTTGCACACAATGGAAAATACTGTAGCTGTGCATCCCAAGACGTCATCTGCATTTTTGGTTGTAGTGCTGTGAAGCACATCTTCAAGAAGTGGGAGGAGAACAGAAACTCAAACTATGTCTCTTCACTTTCAATGGGTTCTATTTCCTCTGGATTTAGTGGGTTGGGTGATTTAGTGGGTCTGTGCTTCGTGGCTTCCCAAGGCTGTAATTATGGTTCCTTCAAGCCCTGGGAGCCAAAACTTGGAAGAGCTGTTTGGAGCAGAGATGTTGAGAAGACCAAATGCCAAGTGACACCTGGGATGAAGAGGGGCCGAAGTAGCTGGATCTGTACGGCACAGAATCTCCTTTCTGTAGGTTTCATTTTGGTTCCTGCTGACATAACCATAGCAACTCAGCAGTCATCCAGAAATAAAATGCTGCGTTCCACATAGACAAAGGTAGTTCAGAGAAGGTCTTGGGGAAAGGTTTCCCGGATCAACCAGGAGGGGAAAAAAGTGTTTGGGAAAAGGCAAGAGTTTGGAAGAAACATCAATCCTCAAGGAGAAGGAGCATCCTAATCTTTGGGTTTTCCCATCTTCCTTCCAAAATATCAACTCACCCAAACAGACATCTCAGCTTCTCCTCCCCAAGCAGGGACCAGGACAAACTCAACTTTATTTGATTTGCAGCTCTTTCAATTAAATTTGGATCAGGTCTCTTCACAAAAAGTTCTCTACTCTGGTGTGGTGAAGGCAAATCTAGGTGTCCCGGGATAATGTTGCAGGATCCAATCTGGGTCGGTTACCAGGGCCATAGATTTTAGTCTTCCCACCTTTCAAACTCGTGGAGGAGCCCATTCTCCAGGAACTTCTCTCTCACCAGAATGGGGGAGACATTCTGTTACTTGAGCTCCAGCACAAGTCCAAAAGTTCAGAAGACTCTGGTCCCAGTGACGATCCAAACTGGATCTACTCTGGTGGCCTAATGGACATCCATGAAGTTCTTTTTGCCACAGAATGGACATTCTGTGATCTCTTGTTTTGTTTCCTACCTAGTTTCAATTCTCCTTGGGGTCTCTCCTTCCCAAGCTCCTAACTCAGTTTGATTCTGGTTTGCTTTCCAAGATCAGCTAGGTTGGCTCAGTGATGCCATCTATTGAGGTTCAATCCATTTTCTTCTCTCTCGGCTGTTTGGCTAAGATCAAGTGTAGTATCTTCTGCCTATAATTTTTATTAAACAAGAAGATAAAAAAATAGAAACCAGTAGAAAGTAAAGAAGAAAATAATCAAAGGGAAAGCAAAAAAAGTGTGAGGAAATAAAAAGTTAAAGAAAAAGAAGGAAGGAAGGAATAGGAAGGAAGGAAAGAAAAAGAGAGGAGGAAGTAGAAATAGAAAGAAAGGAGAAAGTAGAAAGAAGGCAAGAAAGAAAGGAAGAAAGAAAGAAAGAAAGAAAGAAAGAAAGAAAGAAAGAAAGAAAGAAAGAAAGAAAGAAAGAAAGAGAAAGAAAGAAAGAAAAGGAAGAAAAAGAAGGAAGGAAGGAAAGAAAGATAATGGGGTTCCAATATTCTTCACAGCAATTATAAATTCAAATATATGTTAACCGTCATCATGTAGCTCTTCTTTTTATAATCTATCCTGTCTAATCATCCAAACCATGAGTCACAAGTTCCATTCTTTTTTTTTTCATTTTTACACAAAAAGTCCACAAGAGCTTTCCATCTCCCAATAAATGTAGACAATGTCTTTTCTCTAATCAAAAAAGGCAGTTTCAAGTTTTGTCAATTTCACCAGCAATTCTTCCATAATGGGCACTGTCAAAATCTTCCCATCTGCACATAATAATCTCCCCATTGTAATTATATCTTGAAATTATCTTTCACATCGTCTTTCTTAGCATTATCCATTAATCCTAAAAGGAAACCTTCTGGCTTCAATTGAATATTGATCTTTTAAAATCCTCCATTGGGGGGGGGTTGATCAAATGAAACAAATCCCCCCAAATGGATAACACGATTATTCAATTTCCTTCTTTTGTCTGAGCAAAAATTACTATGTGAATAGCTATAGTCTGAAGGCAGGGATGTGGTTTTGGTCTGAATGATTCCTAAAAAAAGGTTCCATAAATTGAATATTCTCCATTCAGGAGAATCGTGTGTCAGTTTCCATCTCTTTTTTTCTCTTAAGCACTCAGCCACGTGGTGTCTTAAATGGAAAAAAGACAGCTTACTAAATCATTGTTCCTTCTGGGCACAATTTAAATCCCCCAACCAAGCATAGCAGACAAAATTCCATTTCTGTGCTAAGTAACAAATTACCGGATCAGAATGACACACATTTCTCCAGCAATGCATAACTGAGGAAAATGAATAAAACTCTACTTCCTTATGCCTCTAATTAGGTCCCCTATGGCAAATGGTTTAACAACCCTCCTACAAAAAAAGACATTTAAAAATGTAGTATTTACATAATGTCAGCGTGGTTCTCAAATTGCAACTCTGGACATGCTGTCTGTATATCATACCCATTGAGGATACAGTTTGTGGTTTATTTGTGGTTTACCACAAGGGTTGAGTCCAAGGGTGTAGCTTGTAAACCATTGCTTGTGTTTTAGAGTGTTGGCATAAACTCAAGCCAATCTATTTCTAGAAAAGAATAATTATAGCTCAGGTTGGAAATGAGGGCTCCTTGGTGCCCTCTGAGCTTGGTGATTTTCTTGCAGATGTTTCATTACCAAACTAGGTAACATCATCAGTGCAAATTCCTTCTAGCACTCATGATGTTACCTAGCTGGGTAATGGAATATTTTCAAGAAAACAACCAAACTCAGAGAGTACTGAGGAACCCCTCCACTTCCTCCTCCACCTCCTCTCCTCAAATCCTCCTCTCTTGGAGCAATGATGTTACTTGCTTGGGTAATGAAACATCTGCAAGAAAACAACCAAGCTCAGAGACTACCATGGACCCCATAGTCTTCCTCCTCCACTTCCTCCCCCCTCCTCTCAAATCCTACTCTCTTGTAGCACTGATGGTGTTACCTAGTTGGGTAATAAAACATCTGCAAGAAAACCACCCAGTTCAAAGAACACTGAGGACCCTCCTCTTCCTCCTCCTCCTCCTCTCCTCAAATCCTCCTCTCTTGTAGCATTGATCATGTTACCTGCTTGGGTAATGAAACATCTGCAAGAAGCTCAGAGAGTATCACAGACCCCATAGTCCTCCTCCTCCTCCCCCCTTCAAATCCTACTCTTTTCTTGAGCCCATGGTAATCACAGAAGGGGAATCTTAATTTGACTTTAAGCTTTTTCAACAGAAGGAAAATAAATTGCCACGAAAGAAAGGTTTGTACGCCTTTATTCCCTGCCCTCCATAATTCCACTGTTGTGTGAACTAGAGAGACATGTCCCTTGTACAAACATATTTCTTCCCAGCTCAGGCATCTCAGAATCTTTCCTTAGCTGGAAAAAATATCACGGTTTAGTCATCGCCAGTTCACTGCAGACAAACATGCCTCAAAGCCCCTTCATCTCCTGACTGTTTTATAGTTTGGAGCAAGGTCCCAGAACAAGATGATCTCGAGTGTTATTTTGATGTTTGTTTGTCTTAGGTTCCCTTTTATTTATTTAAGACTGTATAAAGCCCGAGGGAAAAATTACTCTCTGGAACAAAAAGTAAGTTGCGGAATTTCATTACCATTTTAAAAAGGTATTTATTATGTTTTTCATCCCTGTTTTTCTTCCAAGGTGATATGCTGTAACCAGTCAATGATCTGTGAGAGGGACCTTGGCAGACAGAAGGGAGAGTTACAGCCTAATCAGCCATCCTGGAAAAAGGTATTTCAGCTCACAGAAGCAGAGAGGATTTGGGAAGTATTTCAGAAGGAAATTTCCCTAGTTGTCCAGAGAGTAACACTAGTAAACAAGGGAAATCTTGCAAGACTCTGGTAACATAACCCTACAATAAGTAGAATAGAACAGAACAGAACAGAATAGGAATTGAGTAAAGCTGGAAGGGACCTTGGAGATCTTCTAGTCCAGCCCTCTGCTCAAACAGGAGATCCTATACAATTTCAGATAAGTGTCTGTCTAGACTCTTCTTAAAAACCTCCAGTGTTGGAGCACCCACAATTTCTGAAAGCAAGCTGTTCCACTGGTTAATAGTCCTCACTGTTAGGAAGTTTCTCCATAGAATAGAACAGGATGAATGAGATGGAAGGGACTTGGAGGTCTTCTATCCAACCCCCTGCTCAAATGGAAGACCCTATACCATTCAAGACAAGTGGCTGTCCAGTTTCTTCTTCAAAACGTCCAGTGTTGGAGCAGCCACAACTTCTGGTGGCAAGTTGTTCCACTGTTTAACTGTCCTCATAGGAGGTTTCTCCTCAATTCCAGGTTGCTTCTCTCTTTGATTAATTTCCAACCATTGTACTGGTAGTCCTCAACCTATGACCATAATTGAGTTTGTTGTAAGTGTGAGAAACAGTCATAAGTCCCTTTTTTTTCAGTGCCACTGTAACGTTGAACAGTCACTAAATGAATTGTTCTAAGTTGAAGGCTACTAGCATTTACCAAACACAGCGACATAAACACAAAATACCATGGACAGCCGCCGCCACAAGAGTTCATGCTATATTTGAGGAGGAGGAAGAAGGAAGACAGTGAATGATAAGGCCTTGCTTTGAAGTTCCACCTGGTTCTCCCAACTCAAGGTGGCCCCCATGAAGTTGTCCTTTGATTTTATCTCTGAGGAAAGTTTGACCTGAGAGAAAAGATTGTCCGCATGTCACTGAATGAGTTTTCGTGACTGAGGGTTGATTTGACCACTCTAAATGCAAGACCTTAACTATTTCACCGTGCTGCTTCTTACGCCTTCCTTCAATCTGTTAATATTCAATCTGTTAATATCAAGCCCACAAAGATGAAGACGATTCAACCCTCCGTGGCATTTTTGCTTCTTTCACCATCCAGCATCGCAACCTGTCCATTTACCATTGCGTGGAAGGCAAGAAATCTCAGCCACAGACAAAACAGGAGTTCTAAAATAATCCCACCACGTCAAATGCACTCAAAAGCACGCCATGGCAACACAAATTCATTGAGTGTTTTAAAAATCTGGTGAAAGGCAGAAATTGCCATGCAGATGCCTGCATCGGGGGAACTGACCTCTTTGGGGTAGGCAAGGGAGGGAACAAGACGTTGTGGTGATGTATCAATAGCTGAAAATAACTTCACTGTCCCTGACTAGGTATGGAGAGCAGGACAACAATGTCCTACCTGTCAATGACTACTTCAGCTTCAACCATAACAATACAAGAGCAAACAATAGATACAAACTCAAGGTTAATTGCACCAAACTTGATTGCAGGAAATACGACTTCAGCAACAGAGGGGTCAATGTCTGGAATACTCTACCTGACTCTGTGGTTTCTTCCCCAAACCCCAAAAACTTCAACCTCAGACTGTCTACTATTGACCTCACCCCTTTCCTAGGAGGCCTGTAGGGGATGTGAATAAGAGCACCAACGTGCCTACCACCCCTGTCCTATTGTTCCTTTTTATTTTTCTTATATGTAACCATGTATTCATAACTATGTTTTTACTTATACCTATTATCTTGTAAGCAATTGACAAACCAAATAAAATAAAATAAGAATATTGCAAGAGAGAGAGAGTGGGGGGGACGGTTCTAACACTCCGATGCCTTTTCTAGGTTGAAACGGGGTCTTTGATTATGGGCCCTGGAATAGTTTTCAAAGTAGAGAACAGGATACAAAAAGCCAGTTCTTCGTGCCTTTTTTCAGTGTTGGCTTGTTTGGAAACATTTTCCCCTTTTGTAGTCAAAAGCAAGGTTTTGGAGAGAGTGAAACCAGAGTTTAAGAAAGAGAAGTTGGTAGCCCTTGAATCCCCCATGGTTCCCCAAACTCATTTTTGAAAGCTCGCTGGAAATTGGAGATCTAGAATTCTGATGAAAAGGAATTGTCCCTCTTCTGCTCGGGAAGGGTCAAAAGGGAAAGGAAGGTGAAAGCAAAATTAGCAAGAGTCCTTCAGCCTCTGGCTCCTCCTCCTCTTCCTCTTGTCCCCCAGCCTCTGGCTTCACCACCTCCTCTTCCTCCTCCTCCTCTTCCTCCGTCTCCCCTCAGCCTCTGACTTCATTACCTCCTCCTCCTCCCATCAGCCTCTGGCTTCATCTCCTCTTCCTCCTCCTCCTCCCCTCCTCTTGTTCTCCTCCTCCTCCCATCAGCCTCTGGCTTCATCTCCTCCTCCTTGTCCCTTCAGAAATCCCTTGCTTGTTTTGTCTGCCCCAACATCCAAATTGTGATCATGTGACTATAGTGATGCTGCAAAGGACCCTAAGTCACTTTTTTTGGTGCCATTGTCACTTCAAACAGTCATTAAAAGAACTCTTGTGAGTTGAGGGCTACCTGCGGTCAATGCTGCATCCCACATCTCCCATCCCAGCTACGGTGGAAGGTCTTCTTGGGATGGACTTTGTGACTGCTGTTAGAGAATGGGCTGCATGGGAAGAATTGCATTGGCAAACACCAACAAGAGCCCATCAGATTTGGGAGAGGTCTAGGACAATCCACCTCGGCCAACTCACCATAGCCAACTTGCCACAACCGACTTGCCATAGCCAATTCACTGAGGGACATTTGGCTGTGGGTCAAGAGTCACACTCTCAAGGTGATAATTTAAGAGCTGACCAGCTGATGCAATGAGGGCAATGAGTCAGCAGGGCTTTTTGGCTGTTATCCCTTTAAGAGCCTGTGTAATAAGAGGAGGCCCTGTAGAGTGTTGGTTCATTCCTCAAGTTTCTTTCCTGCTGTAATTGCTGTTTGTTTTGATACAGCTTGCAGCACATGTATGTATAGTATTCCTATATTCCTTTTGTAGATAAAAAACACTATTGGATACAAACCACTGTTGACTGTACTTGCTCCTGGGTTGATACACATGACAGACCTGTGCACACTCTATGAGAGACACTAATATCAAATAAATGATAGAATCATTAAAAAAGGTGTTCTGTCCTAGGCTTCCCCAAAAAGTACAAAGCCAACTCTTTGTCTTGGCAAAACCTCTTTTATTAAATGGATGTGAATTTCTTGCATTCACATGCAGCCAACAGCCTTGCAAACAGTCTTGCAAAGGAATAATAATTATGAGCTCAGACCTTATCTATCCTGGTAAATATGTCCAAACACAGTGCTGACAGGGAAGGGCTGGGCACAGAGTCTTTTAGGGCACAGACAGAGCTTCATGAGGCTGAAAAAAACGAACGAACGAATTGTTTCCTGCAAAAGCCCCATCCCCTTTTGCTCCTCTTTTAATCCTTATGGGAGGGGCCATTCATCATCCACCTGTGGCCTTACTCCCACGTTGACCCTGAGTTCTTAATTGTTCCTTCCTTTGGCAGCTCTGCACATACGCAGGTTGGGAACCGGTTCCAGCTGCTCCGCTGCCTCACTGCTGTCCAAGCCCAAACGTAGCTGATGACTGCCAGCCTGCCCTGGCCCCATCTCTTCCTCTGACGCAGAGCCCTCGTCCGAGCCTTCCTCAGCCTCCAAGACTGGCCCAGGTTCCTCCCCAACCTCCTCACTCTCCGACTCTGGTGCCAGCTCCGTTAGCCACCGGTGGACCACAAGAGAAAGGATGCAAAAAGGAGGAACAGAATGAAATGCGGATGACAAACATTCAAATATTTTCTATTTATTTATTTTGAATAATTAAACTGAATTGTTACATTGTTCCGTGGCAAATTGTTCTGCAGCAAGTTAGTTGCAGTGAGTTTGGCTGTGGCGAGTTGTCCCATTCTGATCTGGGAAAGCCCAGGAGGAGAGGAAGGCTCCGCTGGGATGAAGGAACAGCTGGCCTCACATCTGCTGCGGTTCTACATTCAGATGGTGGAGACCGTGGCCCCACGCTGCCACCCCTGGCCTCTTTGACGTCAATTTGCTGGGTCTTGTTGAGTCATGGAAAACTCTCAAGGTAAAATTAGCATCCGTCAAAAGCACCCGGGCTCTAGTTAAAACTTGGCAGTTCTTTCTCCTGCCATGCCAGGAAGCAAAGCTGTCCTTCCTCCTTTCCATTCTCAAATCAAAGGGAAACTTCCTTGGCAAACAATTACGTCTTGCAGCCACATCTTCCACCAAATTAATCTTCTGTCTTGGCAAACCTAGGAGGTAATGCTGTAGTTGGTAGCGAGAAGCATCCTTTGTGTAGCTTTTAAGCTCACCTCCTGAGGCTGTGCAAATGCTAAAAAGGCTTCTCTTGGCATGCGGAGGTCCATGTCCCTTGGTACCCTGTTTAGGAATAAAGGTGGAATTATGATGCACTCATCTGGACCATTGATCATTTGGACTTTGCCGTTGTAGTGGGTTTGAGCGACAGTCAACGAACTTTAGAATTCAGGGCAGAGGAAATGTTACACTCATGCACAACTCTTCATTAGTGGCTTTTTCAGGAGCCAATTGGCAGCCCCGCTCCTGTCCACCAAGCCATCTTTCCAGAGAACTCAATGTAAAATCGCCACTCATGAGATAGCTGTGCCTCCCAAAGCTTGACGCAAAAGGCCTGAGTAAAATCAAATGGAAGTTTAAGAAGCCGGTTAAGTTGCAGATCCAAAATCCAAAAGGATCTTCACAGACTTCAACAAAGGGCTCAATCCAACATTTAATGTGGAGAAAAGCGAGGTTTTACAGTTAGACAGGAAAAACCAAAGGTAACAAGTACAGATTAGGCAAAACCTCAAAAACAGTAACTGTGAGAGGGACCTTGGAGTCCTAGTGGATGATCAGTTTAAACATGAGCCAGCCGTGTGTGGCAGCAGCCAAAAAAGCTAATACAATCCTTGGTTGTATAAACAGAGGCATAGAATCAAAATCAGGTAAAGTATTAGTACTGCTTTATAAAACTTTAGTAAGGCCACACCTGGAATCCTGCATCCAGTTTTGGTCACATTACAAAAAAGATGTTGAGACTTTGGAAAAAGTACAGAGAAGAGCAGCTAAGATGATTAAAAGGCCTGGAGACAAAAACATATAAAGAATGGTTGCAGGGTTTGGGTTTGGCTAGTCCAGAGAAAAGGACTGAAGGGACATGATAGCAGTATTCTGGAATTTGAGAGGCTGCCACAAAGGAAGAGAGGATCAATTTATTTTCCAAAGCACAAAAGAGCAGGACAAGAAACAATGGGTGGAGACTCATCCAGGACAGAAGCAACCTGGAATTAAGGAGACACTTCCTAACAGTAAGGACAATTAACCAGTGGAAGTGCTTGTCTTCAGAAATCGTGGGTAGCTCCATCACTGGAGGTTTCTAAGAAGAGACTGGACAGTCACTTGTCTGAAAGGATATAGTGTCTCCTGCTTGAGCAAGGGGTTGGACTAGAAGACCTCCAAGGTCTCTTCCAGCTGTATTAATGAGAAGCCTTTGAGCCAAATAACTGATCTTATTTTGCCTCTGGTTAAAATGATCCAGTGGCCAATGTTGGGCATCCTGTTGTTTGCGTGCCTGAGTTTCTACTGTTGATTAAAAGTAAAAGCCAGGGTTGGAGAGATTGACATTCTGCTTGGGGAATAAAGCAGCTCTCCTGATTATCCTTGCAAAGGGAGAGCTGCCAGAACAAGCAAGGTTAACAAGAGAATGCTAGTCAGACCCAGTTAAGTGAAAAGCGAAGGCCCATAAATATTTATTCTTTTCTGCCAATGGCAACTTCTAAGGAGATTTTATTACCGACATGCAAGCAGTGGGGAGCCAAAAGCCAGAGCGTTTTGTGCATTCTCCCTCAGTCTTCGTTCTCGATCTATAAAAGCCGACATGCCCGAATTCAATCATGCGCATCTATGCACCAGTGAGGTGAACGCTTGGTTCACCCAGCATGGGAGAAAACCTATCAAAAGCCTGTCCAAGGGCTACAGGGCGTAGAAGGAAAGCTTGGGCTTTTCAAACTGACCCCACAAAAATTATTCCTTCTACTTCCAGCTCGACAGGAAGGGGAACGAAAACCACTCCAAGAGAAGGGAGCTCAGCTGGGAATCTCGTAGGTCAGAGGTTCGTTTTGATTTTGGGTATTTTGTTTTATTTTTTTAAGGATCAAGCTGTTTTCCATGCCACTTTGTTATATCCAAGTCTAGGCAGGCTTGTAGATTTAAAAAGAAAAAAAGAAACTGCACAAGATTGCATATCTGACATGAAGACAATCGAGAGAGTCCAGAGATATTTCACAAGAAGAGCCTTCCACTACTCTACTCACAACAGAATACCTGATGCCACCAGACTTGAAATTTTAGGCTTAGACAAGAACTATAGAACTATGAACCTAGACAAGAACCTAGAACTATGCCAACTTTGGTCCGACCTAAGCGTAGTACACAAAATTACCTGCTACAACATCCTACCCGTCAATGACTCCTTCAGCTTCAACCACAACAATACATGAGCACACAATAGAGACAAACTTAAGGTAAACTGCTCCAACCTCAATTGCAGAAAATACAACTTCAGCAACAGAGTGGTCAATAGTGATTTTAAAAACCGAATGCTTGGTGATTGGTTTGGATTTACAATGGTGGCAGCATCCTCGGGGGGGGGGTGTTGTCACATGATCCTTTTTGGTGACCTTCCGACATGCCAAGCCAGATTCCCTTAACAATTATCTTACTAACTTAGCAACTGCAATGATTTGCTTAACAGCCATGACAAGGAAGGTAATAAAATGGGGCAAAATTCACTTAACAAATGTCTCACTGAGCAACAGAAATTTTGGGCTTCGTTGTTGCCATAATTCAAGGACTATATGTATTTATAGTGTAGACACACAGATATGGAAGACAGATAGATAGAAAGATGGATGGGTGGGTGGATAGGTCGATAAATAGGTAGGTAGATAAATAGGTGGATGGATGGATGGTTGGGTAGGTGGGTGGCTGGCTGGATGGACGATAGGTAGGTTAATGTATCGAGGGATAGAGATAGATAGATAGATAGATAGATAGATAGATAGATAGATAGATAGATAGATAGATAGATAGATAGATAGATAGATAGATAGATAGATAGATAGATAGATAGATATTGTAGTAAATAGTGGGGTGCTGGAGAACTTGGGAGATCTGGAGAAACAATATCACAGTGGAAAATGGGACCTTGACGTGAGAGAAGCACAAAACCTCAATTTTCATCCCAACCCCACTGGTCCTCTTTTGATCTGATAATATAGACATGTTCAGTCGAACTTCCTCTGCAGCGAATTTGCACCAGGGAAGGCAGAAGAATGCTAATGTTCAGTGCTTCTTCCAGTCCCTAAGCATCTTTGGACATTCCTCCTTACCCCTGCCTGGAGATTTCCTGCTAAGCAGAATGATGAATAAATATGTGAAAATATAATTGGAGTCACTGGAAAGCTAACAGGATTTAAACTATAACACAGCATGCCCCAGCCCCTGCCAATGGTTAGGTAATGAATGGCAAGAGACGGGATTTGAAACACCGGGGAGACATTAACTGTGGTGACCTCCAGAGCTCAGCCAGCTTTCGATTTCAACTTCTTTGCAGCAGGAAAACCAAGTTAGAGAACCCTCAGATTTTTCCAGACTCCGAATCTGTAACTCACTGGGCTGATGTTCTGACCAAGGCTTCCGAGATCATAATTAAACACATGCTCAGTGAAAACAACTCTTGTTTTGTTTCAATGCTAGGAATTATGTTCATTCCCAGCCTATAATGAGTCCCAAACAGTCCCTCGAGATAAGCACCCACCTTTCTCTCCTTTGAATTTCTGCCAACAACTAAAGTGCCAAATGAAGTATAAAAAACCGACCAAAGTACAAAATCCACACAGAGCTTCGAGGTTTAATCTGAACAGAGCAAATAAAGTTGCTTCCTGCAAAGACTCCTGTCCCTCTGCTCCTCTTTTATACCTTAGGGGAGGGCCAATCACCTCCCAGCCTTACTCCCAAGTTGCCCCTTTTGCCTTAACTGTTCTTGCTTTCTAGCAGCTCTGCGCACTGGGAACAGGCTCCCTCTGTTCCTCTGCCTCGCTGCTGCCAGACTCTGGAAGCAGCACCCCACTCCCTGATGGTCCTGGCCCCATCTCTGCATCGGACGCAGGACCCTCATCCGAGTCCTCTCCAGATTCCCAGTCTGGTCCCCATTCTTCCCCGCTGCTGCCTGCACAGGCTGTCAGCGAATCACAACAGTTGATGGATACAGGCAGGGGTGGGCTGCTGGGGGTCCACAGGGGTTCAGGAGAGTCCCTAGCTAAGATTCTGCACAGTTCAGAGAGCCCCCCAAATCCCACTCCTGGATGGCCCCACCCACCCCACCTCACCCCTCCCAGGAGTCCCTAGGCAGCCCATTTTGGATCCAGGTAAGTGCAGGGTGTATGCGGAGGCTCGAGAAGAGCGAAAAGCAGGACTCCCGGAAGTTCAGGAAGGCTAATTTCCAGTTCCCTGAGAGCTTCCAGAGCTTGGGGAGGCTGTTTTCGCCCTCCCAGAGGCTCAAGGAAAGCCTCCGGAGCCTGGGGAGGGCAACCCCCCTGCCGGCCATGGTGCAGGGGGCCAACTAGGCCACACCCACCCAGAAACCAGGCAGAGAACCCTTGATTAAAATTTTTAAAGCCCACCCCTGGGTACAAGGCCAAGCAGAGATTGGAGATTGGAGGATTCTTCTTCTCGTGTGCGCTTTCCAGCAAAAATTGCAAAAGAGATTTTGGGAACAGCGATCATTTTGTTCAGCCAATAAGCGGCAAGGAGCTTCTCTTCTGATATACTTGAATCACGTAGTCGGGGAGGTATAGCTGAAAAGGGCTGGACCCACGCAGATCAAATGAGCCCTTTGGTGTCTTGTCCTGTCCCGCAGGGCTGTTGAAGTGTCTTTCCACTGAGACAGATGGACGTGAAAGTTTCTTGAGGATTCTGCTCACATGCCAGGTGTGCCTTCTGGGGTGGTGGGCAGCCAAGACTGGAGAGTGAAAGGTGAGATGCTATCCTTGCCTACCTCTTGTCCAGACAAGCAGGAGACGAGAACAAACAAGAGAAGAATGAGGGCATCCGTAGCGCGGGCTGTCATTTCATCAACCTGTGTGGTGCCTGCGCTGGCTGGGAGCATCGCCGTGATACAATCCGAAGGCTTTTATTTCCCCTTGTTTTTCTGATTGTCCTCCGCAAATTGTCCTTTCCTATCTCCTCTTTGTTACTATGCTGCATACTAACCATGGCTCTGGTAAGAGTGGCAAGTTACTTCCAAAGCATTGCAAGAAAAGTAGATGGATGCAAGCATCTGAATTTTGATCATGTGACCATGGGGGATGTAGCAATGGTTGTAAGTATGAAAAATGGCCATAAGGGCCATGGGGGCGCAGTAGTTAGAATGCAGTATTGCAGGCACACTCTGCCGACTGCCAGTAGTTCGATCCTCAGCAGCTCAAGGTTGACTTAGCCTTCCATCCTTCCGAGGTGGGTAAAATGAGGACACAGATTGTTGGGAGCAAGAGACTGACTCTGTAAAATGCTTAAGAGAGGTCTGGAAAGCACTGTGAAGCGATATATAAGGCTAAATGTTAGTCCTTCCTTTTCCTTCCTTCCTTCCTTCCTTCCTTCCTTCCTTCCTTCCTTCCTTCCTTCCTTCCCCTCCCTCCCTCCCTTCTTTCCATGGCAGTGTAGTGATTAGAGTGCAGTCCTGCAAGCTACTTCTGCTGCAGCCAGCTGCCTACAATTTGGCAGTTCAGATCCCATCAGGCTCAAGGTTGACTCAGCCTTCCATCCTTCTGAGGTGGGTAAGATGAGGACCCAAATTGTTGGGGGCAAGAGGCTGACTCTCTAAACCGCTTAGAGGGGGCTGGGAAGCACTGTGAAACGGTATATAAGTCTAAGGACTAAGTGCTAGTCCTTCCTTTTCCTTCCTTCCTTCCTTCCTTCCTGCCTTCCTTCCTTCCTTTCTGCCTCCCTCCCTCCCTTCTTTCCATGGTGACGCAGTGGTTAGAATGCAGGATTACAGGCTGACTCTGCCCCCTTCCAGAAGTTTGATTCTGATCGGCTCAGGGTTGACTCAGCCTTCCATCCTTCCGAGGTCAGTAAAACAAAGGCCTAGATCATTGGGAGCAAGAGGCTGACTCTGCAGAGGGCTGTAAAACACTGTGAAGTAGTATATAAGACTAGCTGCTGTTGCTATTGCTAGAAGTCAACTTGTCCACTGTTGTTGTGACTTTGAACGGCCCCTAAACAAATGGCCATAAGTCAAGAAGTACCTGTATTGAAAAAAGAAAGACCACTAAGGAATCACAGCAAAGTACTATAGAATCTGGAAAAAAAAAACACCAACATCTCTGGTTTTTCCAATCCCCACTTGACCAGTAAAAGTCTGAGTGCTATTGCTATTGTTCTCTTCTTGGATTGCTTTTTCAATTCCCAACCACTGGATTTCCTGAAGATGTCTATCCCAGGAGAAACTCCAACCCTCCAATCCACTGCCCTTTGAAAAACAGCTTTGCTGAATCCCTGCCTCCTTTAATATTAAAGAGGAGATAAGAAACCTTTGCGGAGGACAATCAGAAAAATGGGGAAATAAAAGCCTTCGGATTAAATCAAGGTGATGCTCCAGGCAGCGCAGACACCTCAAAGGTTGATGAAATGGCAGCCCACACTGCGGATGCCCTCGTTCTTCTCTTGTTTGTTCTCATCTCCTGCTTGTTTGGACAAGAGGTAGGCAAGGATAGCATCTCACCTTTCACTCTCCAGTCTTGGCTACCCACCACCCTGGAAGGCACACCTGGCATGTGAGCAGAATCCTCAAGAAATCTCCCTGCGCCCCCCCCCCCAAACTGGGTGATTCAAACATATCAGAAGAGAAGAAGCTCCTTGCAGCTTATCAACCGTACAAGATGATTGCTGTTCCCGAAGTCTCTTTTGCAATTTCTTTCAACCGTTTGCCGCTCTCAAATGGGTGGAAAAAAAGACAAAAAAATAATAATTGTTGGTTGTTGTTTTTTTATCCTGCTTCTCTTTCTCTGTCTCAACCTTGGAAAAAGTTTTATTAGCAACCCAAGAGAAATTAGTTCAGGTCACACTTGAACGCCACCGTGCTGAAGCGCGCCTGTTTGGACCGATGCGCAGAAACATAATTACGCTTCTCAATTTATAGAATGAATATCATATAGAAATAAATGCCATTCTCTGACTTGCAGAACGGTTTGAGGAGATGAGGAGGAGGAGGAAGAGGGGAGGAGGGGGAAAGGAGGGGGAAAGGAGGAGGAGGAAGAGGGGGAGGAGGGGATGAGAAAGAGGAGAAGGAGGAAGAGGAGGAGAGGAGGACGTAGAAAAGGAGGAGAAGGAGGGGAGGAGGAGGAGGGGAGGAAGAGGAGGGGAGGAAGAGGAGGAGGAAGAGAGGAGGAGGAGAGGAGGACATAGAGGAGAAGGAGGAGGGAGAGGAGGAGGAGGAGGAGTACAATGACGACGGGGATGTAGGAAGGAAAAAATCGATTAAAAATGCCTGTCCACACGAAAACAATGTATGAAGTGCACTCTGGTTTTGCAACATCAGTGGAACAACTTGCCTCCCAAAAACATGGGTGGCCCAATCCTGGAAGTTTTCAAGAGGAGATTGGACAACCATTTATCTGAAATGATATAGACCAGGGGTGTCAAACCCGATTTCATTGAGGGACGCATCAGGGTTGTGTTTGACTCTCAGGTGGGCCAGGTGCGTGTGGCGAGTGTGGGCATGGCCAGCTTGACATCAATCATATGGGAGGGGGGAAACACTTGTGGTGGCCCAAGCACTCTGCCAGCAAAAACGGGCTCCCAAGCTCCGTTTTCAGCTGCAAAAACCTCCTGCAACCATCTGCCAGGGAAAACAGAGCTTGGGGGGGGGGTGCTGTGTGTGGCCCTCCTGAGCTCCATTTTTGCTGGTGGAGGCATCACACAGGCTGGTCCTTCACTGTTTTTAGGGGGGCCCAGTGAGCCAGATCTAAGCACCCTATGGGCCCGTGACCAGACCAGATCTGGCCCGTGAGCCTTGAGTTTGATATTCCTGGTATGGACTTTCCTGCTTGTTCAGGGAGCCAGGCTAGATGACTTTCATGGTCCCTTCCGACTCTTGTTATTCTGTGTTCTACATTCTAATCAAATCGGCATTTTCCTCACCTTTGGGCTAGAGGAAGATCTGCCATCATCCCCAGATGGGGGAAAAAAGTTTGAATCTAACATACAGGGAAAATGGAAATAATCTTTTTTTCCCCCATTCATTTCTCATCTCTTATTCTTCAGCTCTTGAAAAACGGGTGATTTTGTTCACACCGATTTCTCATTTTTTCCTCTCCAATTCTTAATAGCCCTGTGATTTTTAAGGCTTCCCCCACCCCCCCAATAAAAAATCCCTCCACTTTAATCAATTGTTCCATCTACAGCTTCTGGTGCCAACGGGACTGTGATAATCTCATTATAGAATCTCTCCTGCTTACGAGGTCAATAGCAAGCACCTTTTCTACAAGCAACACTTTTGTTCGGTGTTGAATTGGCATTTAGAATTCCTTTGAAGAAGAAGTAGTTTAAAAACTAACTAAATAAATAAATCTCTGCTTACAAAGGCAGCAGCTGTTCCTTGTGGAAGAGAGAAAGATAGCCATGAATCAAGTCATGCTTAATGATTGTGTGGAGGGTTGGTGTGGCTTCAAAAATGACATGTCCCACTTCGGCAGTGAGTGCAAAGGATAAAGGCTTGAGGTTTTTTAGGATAGGGCTCTCCTTCAGATTTTAGTGAATGTAGCCTAGAAATATTCCATTCACAAGTGTTCACTATTACACTATAAAGGTCTCATTCAGAATAGAATAGAGCTGGAAGGGGACATTATATCATTTCAGACAAGTGACTGCCCATTCTCTTCTTAAAAACATGCCCTATTTTCTCGTGACGCACAAAAGGATGCAAGAACTTTAAGGTAGATGCAACGTAGAACACCATCAAAGTTTGAAGGTCTTCTAGAACCTTCTTGGGATTTCCTGAGAGAGTTGGAAGGGACCTTGGAGGTTTTCTCGTCCAACCCCCTGGTCAAGCAGGAGACCCTATATCATTCGAGACAAATGGCTGTCCAGTCTCTTTTGAAAAACCTCCAGTGATGAAGCATCTGGAGGGAAGCCATTCCACTGGTTAGGAAATTTGTCCCTAGTACCAGGTTGCTTCTCTCCTTGGTTAGTTTCCACCCATTGCTTCTTGTCTTGCCTTCTGGTACCTTGGAAAATAAGTTAACCCTCTCTTCTTTGTGGAAGCCCCTCAAATATTGGAACACCGTCTTTGTTGTTCTTTTTTCACACTCCAATCTGTTTTGATGCTTCTGTTTACAGAACTTCATAAGGTAGGTGTCAGGGTTGCAGTGATTGCCTAATTAAATCATGAGCCTTGAGCCAAGTTTCAAAAGAATTTGAAAGATTTATTGGGAGCAACATGTTGGCATTAACCTAAATGAAGCCAACTCTGGCATACGTAATTCAGAGTCACCTGTGACCCTGTTTCTCCCCTCCCCCCTGGGTGTATCATAAATCCGATTCTCCAATGGGCTAGGTGTCAACAATCACATTCTCCAATTAAAGATTTTCATGGGCAGAAGATCTGGTAGCCTAGCTACAATCTTTGTAAGATAAGGGTGGAATGTACTTCTAATTTTAAACTCCCATACTGTTCTGACCCACGCCCTTTTCCAATAAATCAAACACAATCCAAAGGGAACAGAAACCTTGTAATGCTTCTGCAAAATAATTAGCTGTGATAAGCACAAGCCTTGCCAAACTGTGTGAGACTTGCCAAAAGATAACAGACAAGAAATAATGTGCAATACAAGAATCTTCAAATCCAAACTCAGGATACTGAAATGTCCATGAGGCTGGAGTTTCAAAATGTCTTTGCCTTCTGCAAAGAATGTTTATTTCACAGCTGGCTTTTCTTGAAGGAGGGGCCATTACCTTGCAGCCTTACTCCCAAGTCTCCCATGCTGTTGTAGCTGCTTTTTCCTGCGAGCAAACCTGCGTGCACATGCATTTGGCACAGGCTCCTCGGGAACCTCCTCATCGCTGCTGCCAGCCCTCACAATCTCTGTCAGGAATTTTCTCCTTCATTTGTTCTCTCCTGGATGAGTTTTCATCTGTTGCTTCTTGTCCTGCCTTCAGATCTCCTCTTCTTTGTGGCAGCCCCTCAAATATTGGAAGACTGAGTTTGGAAGCATGAAGGAGACACATTATTAACCCTACTTTGTGATTGTAGGAGGTTGTCTTGAGGTCTCAAATATGCAATGACTCTCAGAGGTTGGTCAACCTTGGCTTTTTTCACAGTAGATGGGCAGGATGAGAAAGCAACCATAAAGCACTGATAGAATTTTCCTATGAATTCCAGGGCTTCATTGTTTAAAAATCCTTTTAGAACTGCTTTTTCATTGCCGTCTTTTCTTTCAAGAAATAACTTTTTAGTCCATGGCAAAAAACTACCATCGTTCTCTTCTTTGTAAATGCACTGATGGTTTTTAAGTGTACTTTGAAAGGTTTCTTTTGTGAGCATTGCTTCTGAAGAAACAACGTACAAGTCCCTAAATTAATAAAAAGGAATTATTTATTCAAGGGGTTTATCGGTCCTATAATCAGCTAATGTCCCTTTTCATTTGATGTGGTCTTGTGTATCATTTTTCTTTTCTTTAAAAAAACTACAATAAATCAATCAAATTCTTTTCATTTCCTTTTGGGACTGAAATATTTTAAACTTTTTCCCTGCATCTCTATCAGATGTTTCCATATCTTGGTCTCTCTCATTTTGGCTCTTTCTAGAAGCTGTGTTTTGCAATTTTTTTTTCCTTCCTTTTTTTGAAAGGACCCATGTTGATGAATTGCATTTAATTTTATCAGACGTTTTTTGCAATTGTGAAATAATTCATTTCCATTTAATTCTAAGTTTGGGGGGAAAGACTTGCCGGGGGTGGGGTCTTGTGTGGTAAGTCGTTCCATTTTTAAAAATAATAATAATAATAATAATAATAATAATAATAATAATAATATATTATTATTATTATTATTATTATTTATTATATTGATTATTATTCATTATTTATTATTATTATATATTATTATTTATTATCCGCACTTGTGGAGGGAGAAAATCTTTTCGGCGTTTTTGAATTAAAACTTTGGGAGGGAAGAATGGCCACCGAATGATTAGAAGTGTGTGAAGGTGAGGGAATGAACAAACAGATGGCAAAGGCACGCATAACATAGAAAAGGACAATATAAGGAGAAGAATCAATTAAAGAGCAGATGAGCATTCTATAATCCAGAATATCATACATGATTTATGAGAGAGACCAGTCTGGGCTCAGAAATTAGACATGGTCAAACTTACCAAGGAGAGAAGCAACTTAGAAGTAAGGAGAAATTTCCTGATAGTGAGAACAATTAAATAAATGGGAACAGCTTGCCTTCTTCAGGGAGCTGTGCTCCATTCATTGGTGGCTTTAATGAAAGAGATTGGACAGCCACTTGTCTGAAATGGTATGGGGTCCTCCTGTTTGAGCAGTGGATGGACTTAGAAGACCTTCAAGGCCCTTCCATCTTGGTTCTAGTCTATTCTACCTCTGTGGTTCTTCCTAACTTCCTTCCTTCCTTCCTTCCCTTCCTTCCTCCTTCCTTCTTCCTTCCTTTCCTTCCTCCTTCCTTCCTTCCTTCCTTCCTAAATTTGCTTAACCAATATCTCACTTCACCCACAGAAGAATCCAGGCTCAAATATTGGGCTGTAAGAAGAGACGGGGCTTCAAAAATTTTAGCAGGGGTTCTCTGCCAGTTGCTGAGTGGGCCGTGGCCATGCTGGGCGTGGCTAGTCAGCCTCCTGCACTACAGGTATTGTGTGTGTTTTTGCCCTCCCTGGGCTCCGGAGGCTTTCTTCCAGTCTCCGGGGGGGGGGAATGCCCTCCCCCAGGCTCCCAGAGCCTCTCTGGAGGCCAGAAATGGGTCCATTTTGGCCTTCCCAACTTCCAGGAGGCCCGTTTTTCACCCTTCTGAGCCTCCGTGCATGAATGGGCCACGTGGGGACTCCTGGGAGGGGAAGGGCATGGTGGGTGGGGCCAGCCAGGAGTGGGATTTGGCGGTTCTCTGAACTACGCAAAATCTTAGCTAGGGGGCTCTCTCAAACTCCTGCGTACTCCCAGCAGCTCACCCCTAGGAGTAAGTCAAGGACTACCTACGAAAGGTCTCTTGGCTTTTATGGACAGGTCTTAACGTGTCTCATCAGCTTGGCAAGCTCAGAGTTAACTGACTGCATGAAAGAGAGAGAGAAGAGAGAGAGAGAAGAGAGAGAGAGAAGAGAGAGAGAGAGAGAAGAGAGAAAAGAGAGAGAGAGAAAGAGAGAAGAGAGGAAAAAAAGAGAGAGAAAAGAGACGGAGAAAGAAAAGAGAGAGAAGAGAGAAGAGAGAGAGAGAAGAGAGACAGAGAAAGAAAAGAGAGAGAATTGAGAGACAGAAGAGACAGAGAGAAGAGAGAGAGAGAAGAGAGAGAGAGAGAAAAGAGACAGAGAAAGAAAAGAGAGAGAAGAGAGAGAGAGAAAAGAGACAGAGAAAGAAAAGAGAGAGAGAAAAAAGACAGAGAAAGAAAAGAGAGAGAAGAGAGAGAGAGAAAAGAGAGAGAGAAAAGAGAGAGAGAAAGAGAGAAGAGAGGGAAAAAAAGAGAGAAAAGAGATGGAGAAAGAAAAGAGAGAGAATTGAGAGACAGAAGAGACAGAGAGAAAAGAGAGAGAGAAGAGAGAGAGAGAGAAAAGAGACAGAGAAAGAAAAGAGAGAGAGAAAAAAGACAGAGAAAGAAAAGAGAGAGAGAGAAAAGACAGAGAGAGAAAAGAGAGAGAGAGGAGAGCCATGAATACATTTTTATTGGGGGGGGGGTTAATTAGGCAGCCCAAGCTCAGCAGCCTTCCAAGGAGATTCGCCTCCTCTGCATACAAGTCACCCTCCCTTGCAGGAGAGCACATTCCTTTGATGTGTCTGTAGCCTATTTGGCCAAGGAAGGAATTTTTGATTCATCTGGAGATTTAAAAAAAAAATGGTTGGAGATTGGCCATTTATTCCTCTTTCATTTAAATAGACTTCATTGTGAAAGAGCCAGGGCTCAACGTTGGGTTCATGAGCACGCACAAAGTCCTTTCCCAAAGAGGAGGAGGATCCAAAACGTATCTTGGCCACAAGGTAGGCGCTGTTTATGGACATCGTTATTCACCGTCCTACCAGACCCCAATTTTTAATGGCTGTTTTAATCCTGTTGGGCATTTTTAGATAAAGCTGGACAATGCCAGTTTAGTCACCTAGAAGCAGGGATTCCATTGGGGCTGCTCTTTCCAAGAAATGTGGAATAAGAGCATTGGAAGGGACCTTGGAGGTCATCTAGTCCAACCCCCTGCTCAAGCAGGAGACCCCAGACCATTTCATCTCTACCTTGTATATACGTTTTCTGGGTGGCATTTCTGAAGGGAGGGCAGAGATGGCAACAAAAGAAAAGATGAGATGGAAACTGATGCTCGGGAAAAATCTGCTACGTGGTGCACCATGATTACTACCAGGAAGGAAAGCAAGTGGAGTTGCTGAAAGGGAGGAGGGAGGAAAGCTTTACCTGTTACATTTCCAACCTGGAAGGTATTTTTAAAAGGCCATGATGCGCTGAGAGGAGAAAGAGGAGGTACCAAGAGAAAGCCAAGAGAGATATAATGCTGAATATTTGTCTGGCACCTCCCATTTCTTCCCCCCTCCTCCAAAAAATCTGGCCCATGTCCTTCTTGGTAGGAATTCAAATGGTGCAGCCATTGAGCTTATGGTAGAGGAATATCTATGTTTGTTTGATTTCTTCCTGCAAGACTTTTTTTTTTCCTCCAAGCTTGAAGCTGTCCCTCCTAAATGACAATTCTTCTTGGCAAGTGGAAAGTCCATTGGGGTCTGTTCTTTGGGGGCATCAGTCAGAGAGAAAGCTTGTTGGAGTTGGGCCATGTGTCTCTGCATGGATGTGGGATGCAAGGAGGGTGGCGTGTGTGATGGAAAAGGGCAGAAAAAGTGGGGGAGTCAGGAATTGAGACCGCTAAAGGAGAACATTTGTGGTGCAGGGTTGCAATGTGGGGTCCTTGGCGCTCTCTGAGCCTTGCTGGTTTCCTTGCAGATGTTGCATGACCCAAACTAGGGAACATCATCAGTGCTAGAAGGGTTTTCAGGGAGGAGAAGGAAGACAATTGTGGGACCCTTGGTGCTTTCTGAGCTTGTTGGTTTTCCTTGCAGACATTTTATGACCCAACTTGCTATTGTCATCAGTGTTAGAAAGGGAAGAGTGGGGGGAGGAGAAGGACAACTGTGGGGTCCTCGGTGCTCTCTGAGCATGGTGGTTTTCCTTGCAGACGTTTCATGACCCCAACTAGTTAACAACATCAGTGCTCTTCTCAAGGAGAGGAGAAGCCACATCCTGGTCTCAGGTAATATCCTGGCTGAAGTTTGCTCGACTGCACCACGCTCGCCGCACCTTCACCTCTGCCGATGCCGGACTGTATCAGCCCCGTCTCTTGGCAACCGGGAGACGCGTCACTTCCTGAGCAGGTTTCTGCCAAGAGGTTGGTTGATCCCGCCAGCCTGGCAGCTCGGCAGGGCGAGCGAAGGGACGCTCAACAGTTGGAGAAAGTCTTTGGCTCGAGCGCTGCGGAGAGCGAGGAGCCGCGTCTGCAGAAAGAGAGGCGGATGGGTTGTTGTTGGGGTTTTTGGGGGGCGAGGCGCCGGTTATTATT
>BHFT01022792.1:0-64561 GCA_004320025.1 Laticauda laticaudata | reverse complement strand
AAAAAAAAAAAAAAAAAAAGGCAGACTTGGTGTGGCTGTTGCTCTTTGGACGAAGCGGAGTTGTGCCAAGCAGGAGGCGCCAGGGAGTTGGAGATGCGTGCGCTCCGCGGAACGCAGAGAGGCCAGCCGGCAGCGGCGGACTCGGCCACCCCCACCTTTGAACTCTCTTTCTCTCTCTCTCTTTTTCCCCTCCTCACCTTGCAAAGGGCAAGCCGCAGGGAGGGAAAGCGACGCCGGCCAGGACGCCTTCTCCGGAGCGCGCCCGCCTCTCCGCCGACCCGCCCGGCGTCTCCTTTCTCTGCTTTTTTCCCCCCATGGCTCCTCCGCCTTTCCAGCCGAGGGGGCCAAGGAGAAGGGAGCCCCGCAAGTGAACGGCCCCGCCGTCCAGCTGTCTTCCGATGCCCAGCTCCCCAGCGGCCGACCAGCATCCGTCTCTCTCTCTCTGGCCGGAGGCGATGAGCGCAGACTTGGACCGTCTCTCGGTGGGTTCGCGCGCCTCCAGCGCTTCTTCCTCGCCTTCCATCGACGGGGCGGGCAAGGGGGCTGTGGGACAGGCCGGGCTCAGGAGCGGGGGGCCCGGATCCGGCATCCGGCTGCTGTCGACCAACGTGCGGAAGCTCCACGGGGCACTCAACCTGCTGCTGAGCGAAGGCGAGCGGGAGCAGTTCATCCATTGCCTGAACGTCTACCACTGTCGGCGGAATGTCTACGACTTGGTGCAGACGCTCAAAGTCTTGCTGGACGGCCCGGAGAAGAGGCAGCTGCTGCCCATGTTGCGCCTGGTCATCCCTCGCTCGGACCAGCTTCTCTTCGACCAGTACACCTCGGAGGGGCTTTACCTAAAGGCGGACTTCCTGCCCATCGCTGGGCCAGGGTACGATGGGGCCGGGTCTTCCAGAGTCCTCCCTCCGCCCGGCGCTGCCTCCTCGGCCCCTTTTCCCTCTCCCACCCCGGCCGTTCGTTTCTGGCCTCCCTCCTCGGACAAGCTCCGGTCAGAAGTCAGCACCACAGTGGACGGGACAGCTCCCGGAGACGCTGCGGTTGGCTTGGAAGACCCTCCAGGAGAGGTCAGGCGGATGACTCTCAAGAGGCAGAAAGCTCAAGAAGGGTTGGGTTTCAGCATCCGAGGGGGCTCTGAGCACGGCGTTGGCATCTACGTCTCGCTGGTGGAGCCGGGCTCCTTGGCGGATAAAGAGGGCCTTCGGGTGGGAGACCGGATCTTGAAGGTCAACGACAAGCCGCTGGACAAAGTGACCCATGCTGAAGCCGTCAAGGTGAGGAGAACGCAAGCCCAAAGCTGCCAACATCAGCCTCTCCCCTGTGCCAATGCATGCCATTCCAACTTGCAGTGTTTTTGTTGGCCTTGGTTCTAAAGTATTGTTTTGTTTTGTTTTCCCCTGGTTGAAGTGTCCTCTTCAACAGTTGGCAGAGAAAATGTAATGGTTAAGACTAAGGAGAGCTTGGCCAAAATATATTCCATCCCAGGTCCCAGAATCTTCCAGAATGAGAGGTGATGGGTCAACAAGTATGGAATGCACCAAATCTCCCAAAATGTTAGATCTGCTTTCTCCTATAAAGTGTTCACCAAGTGAGGAGTCCTTGGTGCTTTCTGAGCTGGTTGCTTTGTTGCAGATGTTTCATTTCCCAAACTACCTATCATCAAGTGCTAGAAGGGAGAGGGGTTTGCAGGGGGCGAGGAGGAGGAGGACTGTTGGGTCCTTGATGTTCTCTGATTTTGCTTATTTTCTTGTATGTTTCTGGATTCTAGATGTTACGACTACTAATGATGTTATCTAGTTGGGTAATGAAACATCTGCAAGAAAACACCCAGGCTCAAAACACACCAAGGACCCCTCAGTTCAACCCTGGGCTCCAAATATTCTCCTTGGTTGTCTGCCAAGTGAATTAGATTTCACCTGTCTTCTCTAAGCATTGACTAGGAGTTGACTTAGTTGACTAAGCGCTGACTAAGAATCATGGTCTCCTATTTGGAAGCTGGCTTGCCTAAGAGAATCCGGTACTAGAAACTTGAATGAAAGATATTTTCTCCAGAGAGATATTGAAGCTAACTTAAAGACAGCCAAGGCTAGCTTTAAAAAAGTTATGTACTTCCAAGGAACTCCAACCACTAACATTTATATTCTAAATAGTATGCTTCTGCTTTTTCCCCATTTCCTTATGGTTAGGTCTGTTTTCCCAGATCAGTGATAAAAAAGACCATTGGAAAATCTCACATGAAGGCTACCTTGAGTTTTTTGGATGCTAGAACATAAATTTGAGCACCATGTTTGCTATTTTTTAAGGCACTTTCCTCAATGGAAAAATTTGATGTCTCTATCAGACATGATTCAGGAATAAATCTAAAATTTTATTGGCCAGTAGTACAGGTGAAACACAGAGTATTAGGCACTATTAGTACCCAGTGAGAATAGCGAAGCTAATTTAAGTCTAATCATTTTTTTTTAAAGCTGGCAAGCTTAGATTTTGGGGAGGATGGGAAGAGTTGAAAGGTAAGATGTAAAAAAATCCAAAACATACCATTTTACCTGTCCATTAAGCTCTTCTCACACATTATGTGGAAATTCAATTTACCAATGAAGATAGCTGCATAATCAGTCTTTACTTCTGAAGTCTGTAGATGTGTTCCAGCAAATGCTTGTTGATACTTCTTAGGATTTGCATTTTGTGTATTACCAAGGATTGCAAACATTAATTGAAATTTACACCTTATAATGAAAAGGGTGGACTTGAAATATTTTTTAGTAAAGGCCATGTTAATCCAGCAACCTTGAAGGTCTTCTAATCTAGCCTTGATATGGTCAGTAAATGCTTTCTTTCTTTCTTTCTTTCTTTCTTTCTTTCTTTCTTTCTTTCTTTCTTTCTTTTCTTCTTCTTCTTCTTCTTCTTCTTCTTCTTCTTCTTCTTCTTCTTTTCCTCCTCCTCCTCCTCCTCCTCCTCCTCCTTCTCCTTCTCCTTCTTTTATTTGGATTATCAAATAAAGAGAACCCATAAGCTATTTTGATGGGCTGGGTTCTTGCAAAACTATCAGAAAGACTCCCCAAAGTTAAAACTAACCAAGCATCTTGGGCATCTTCTAAATCTCACTGTCCTAAGTTTCCACTTAAACCTTCTTATCAATGTGGGAAGTCAGCCTGGAGTCCAGAGAACAGATCTAGATTAACGATTATTAAATTTTTCTTCTGAAAAAACAGCAATCAGGGGACCTCTTCACCCATTACATCTAACCAAACTAGGCATAGTGAGGAACATACATGGGTAGATGTGTTTGTGTTTGTGTGTGTCACACTCTCTCTCTCTCTCTCCGAGAGAGAGAGAGAGATGGAGACAATACAGTATGTTGTATGAATCCAACCGGTTTTAGTGGCTGTCAAAACACCCCATTTTTAGTGCGTCTGTCCAATTTTTGGCGGTTCCGTCAAAATGTAAAGCTTTGAGGAAGACATGCAGAGCCCACTGATTCTACATCAGCTCCTAGCATGGTAGAATCATAAAATCATAGGAGCAAAAGGGGAATAAAAGATCTTCTAATAATCCAACCCCACCAGCCTCTCTTTGCTGGTAGAGTAGAAGCTGTTAGTTCCAGATCAAAATTGCAAGGAAGGAAAGGGTGGAGGGGAAATCTACCTTGATAGAAATCAGAATTTTCCACCATTGACCCGACTTTATAATCCAGGCAGTTCCTGACTTACCACCATGACCAAGCCCAAAAGTTCTGTTCTTAAGTGAGACATTGGTTAAGTGAGTTCTGCCCCATTTTACGACTTTTCCGGCTTCAATTGTTAAGTGAGTAAATGCAGGTGATAACTTAGTAACCCGGTTGTTAAGTGAATCAGGCTTTGCTCGTCAGAAGGTCACAAAAAGGGATGGTGTGATCCCAGGACATGGAACCATCATAAGTACAAGTCGGTGGCCAAGCATCTGAATTTCAATTGCGTGATCCTGGCGATGCTGGAAAAGCTGCAACTGTGAAAAATGGGACTTTTTTTCCATGCTGTTGTAACTTTGAATGAACATTCGTAAGTCGAAGTGTTCCGGTGCAGCTGGTGGCTCGAGCCAGATAACAGATAATCAGAGTTGGAAGGGACCTTGTAGGTCATCTAGTCCAACCCCCCGCCCAAGCAGGAGACCCTACACTATTTCTAACAAATGGCAGTCAAATCTCTTCTTGAAGGTCTCAAGTGATGACTCTTCCACAATGTCCGAGGGCAACTTCTGTTCCATGGGTTGATTCTTCTCACTGTCAGAAAGTTTCGTCTATTTCCAGGTTAAATCTCTCCTTGTTCAGTTTCCATCCATTATTCCTGGTCTGACCTACAGGTGCTTTAGAAAATAGTTTGACCCCTTCCTCTCTGTGGCAGCCCCTCAAATATTGGAAGATGCTCTCCTGTCTCCCCTGGTCCTTCGCTTCCCTAGAGGAGCCAAGCCCAGTTTCTGAAACCGTTCTTCATATGTTTCAGCCTCCAGTCCCCTAATCATCCTGGTTGCTCTTCTCTGTACTTTTTCTAGAGTCTCAACATCTTTTTTATAATGTGGTGACCAAAACTGGATGCAGCACTCTAGGTATGGTCTTACTAAAGCTTTGTAGAGTGGTATTAGTACCTCCCTTGATCTCGATTGTATCCCTCTGTTAATACAACTTAGGATTGCATGAGCTTTTTTGGCTGCAGCTGCTGCACACTGCTGGCTTCTATTTAGCTGGTTGTCCACTAAGACGCCAAGATCCCTCTCACAGTTCCTGCTATTGAGCCTGGTTTCACCCAGTCTATATGTATTGCTCGAGCCAATTGCTTTTAGAAGGTGCGAAGCAATGCGTTGCGATTCTTTCCTCGGTAAGATGTAGAGAAGTGATCGAAGTATTAATTCCAGGCGAGCAAAGCAATTTTCGTTATCTCAAGAGGCAGGACAGGATGTTTAATAGGGGGAAGAAGAAGAAAAAACACCCAGATTTTGCAGCAATGCTGATATGAAAATCTCCCTACCAGCAAGATGGAAAAAAAGAAGTGATGGATCGCACCACACGATGAATAGGTGCAGGAGCGAATTCTCGGGATAATCTTGAGTAATTTGTCCTCCCGTTTCCAGGTCCAACTTCACTTGGTGCTAAACCTTAGCCAAAATTCCATTTGTTTTTTCCTTTGTAATGTGGGTTTGGGGGGGGGGGCAGCAATTAGCGTTTATGTNGTGGGTTTGGGGGGGGGGGCAGCAATTAGCGTTTATGTAAAATACTTGGCAAGCCCGATCCAACATATCGCAGAGCATATGTTCTTTCAGCCAATTCTTGCTAAGTAATTGAATCAGCTCGGGGGTCTATTTTTTGATTTTTTTTTCTTTCAAAAAGAAATCATTATTTTTTTAAAAAAAATTCCTGACCCTTTGTTCAAATTTTTGTGGCATTCTTTCTGGGACTAGAACAGATGGTTCTCTCTCGTCAAAACTTTCTTGTCCTTGTTAAGGGATGGAAAGGAGAGGTATCTTTGAACTGAGTTCAAATCCTGGGGAAATTAAGATGCATGTCCCCTGGTAGTTTCCTTTGCAACAAATGGAATTGATTTATCTTTTTTTTTTCAGAATGTTCTCTCTTTTTTTGTTCTTGTCTCTCAGCTTGGCCAATAGCCATATATCTTTCTGGTGGTCTGTCACTTAAGTATTAATCAAGACAATATCTGGTTTACAAAATCAAACATTGTTTAAAATTGCCACTTACTATAGCTGAGTCACATCTCACATGAAGAGTTGCAAATATTTCTTTCCATCTTTCCTTCCTTCCTTCTTTCCTTCCTCCTCTTATCTCTTCCCTCCCACCTTCCCTTCCTTGATTCTCCCTTCCTTATCTAACTCTTCCTTCCTTCCTCCTCATCTCTCTCTCCTTCCTTCATTTCTTCCTTCCTCCTCTTTAATGTCAATCAGTTGAACTGACAAAGATGATGTCAAATTGCTTGAACCTTCTTTTTTTCATCTTTCTAAAATACGATTTTCTGAGAAGAACCCTGATTTTTAAAACCATAAAACTAAAATAATTGTGCTCTCTACCCCTCCCTCCGTCCCCCCATCTCTCTCTCTCATGAGAGATTATTAGTGCATTCTACAGCTCCTAATAGAAGAAACCGGATGTACATGTTAGAATAAGCTTCCCAGAAGCTTCAGAAATTGTCCTTGAAAAGAAGCCATTCATATCCTTAGTTTTAATCTAGTTTCTTCCCAGGCTTGTTAAAACAGCAGCATTATAATTTCCCCCAAAATGGACAGCTTCTTTAAAGAGGGAGATAAAATATCCAAATGGTTTATAAAATTATGCAGAGCATAAATAGAAGGTTTTCTCACTGTTGTAACTGCAGAACTTGAAAAAATGTTTAACAGAAGACTTAGGAGAAAAACCAAAGATATCATTCTTCAGATAAATTAGTGTAGTTGTGGGCCAATCCAGCCAGCCTCTACTCTGTAGTTGAGTTCACTTATTTACATGGTTTGTTGGGTCTGGCATTTTGTGTGAGTCCAGCCTTTTTAGTTTGTAAAGCATGGATTGTATTCCACGCCATAATGTTGAACCAACTCAGTCAATGCTGGCTTGTTGGGAGAAACACAGTTCAGCATCCAGCCCCATTTATTGGTTCTCAGCATCCCAATTAATATGGATTGATCTCATGAGGCTAAAGGCTGTCTTATTCTGAGCTGCGTAGATCAGATCCACTAGTTTTTGTATTCTTAAAGTAGGAGAAATTATCTCTCTTGTATGCCAAATCTTTGAAAGAGCTCAGCTCTAGCTCCCTATCAATCAGCCAATATCAAGCTAATTCTACTTTTGCTAAGTATTCTTTTCGAATGTCCTTTTTCTAATTTCCCCTTGCATCTAACAAGGCTCAAATGAGATTTTCCTCACTCGCTGAGGTGGTGGCCAAAGTCAATAAGCCAATTATAGTAGTTGGAATGAAGAACAGAGTTGGAAGGGACTATGGAGGTCATCTAGTCCAACTCCCTGCTCAAGCAGGAAACCCTACATTCTGGACAAATGGCTGTCCAGTCTCTTCTTGAAAATATCCAGCAATGGAGCATTCACAACTTCTGGAGGGAAGTTGTTCCGCTGATTAATTGTTCTATTTACATCTATCTATCTATCTATCTATCTATCTATCTATCTATCTATCTATCTATCTAGAAATTATCTGTTCTTTAGAAATATATTTATCCTGCAACAGCATCTTCTTAAGAAGAGCTGGATTTATTAGCACTAATTATGGAAATTTACCACATCTCTATCAAGGGGATTCATTTGCATGCACAATTCCGCTTCCTTCCTAATGAAGTTATCATGTCCTTAAACACCAGCTTTGATCATTGTGGATCCTTGTTGGTTCTTTCCTGTCCTAATTTCCAAAGCTCTGAAATTTCAACAAGCATTACAACATACTTGAAGGCAGCCTTTGCAGATTGAATGGATCAAATATTGCTTTAAAAAAATAAGGCAAAAATCCAACGTGCTTAAACACTTAGCTGTGGAACACAGTCGCTGCTGTATGCTGGACTTTGTGCACTGCAATTGCAGAATTACATAGGATACATATTTTCAAGAGGGCAGTTTATCTATCTATCTATCTATCTTCCATCCATATGTCTCAGTATGTCTATCTTCCATCCATTCATCCCTGTCCATCTATGTTTGTCCACCTGTCTATCTGTCTATCAATCTATCTATCTGTCCATTCTATCTACCTATCTATCTGTCTCTTTCTCATCTATCTTCCATCCATATGTCTGTCACTTTATCTATGTATCTATCTGTCTGTCTTTCATCCATCCATCTGTCCATTTTATCCCATCCATCCATCCATTGATCTATCTATCTATCTATCTATCTATCTATCTATCTATCTATCTATCTATCTATCTATCTATCTGCCTGAGGGCTTGCCGAGATTGCTTCTCTAGAAAATATACCACAGTTTCAAAGACTTTTCTTCCCAAGTCAGCAGTTTTTTTTAAAAAAAATGATACTCCAGAAGTGGACAACATGCTTGCTAAATCAGACCCAGGAGAAATACGGTCCAAGAATTATTATCCTCCAGTCTCCATCTGCTATGTTTTCCTTCTCTGATACTTTCCCAACACTGGTTGGTCGCATTGCACTGCAAAATCATCACATTTATTCTGTGGTCCCTGATTGGCTGGGATTAGCTACCTAACTACATTGAAGAACTGGCGTCAGGAGTTATATTGCTAAGGGGGAGGTGGAAGGCTGTGACACAGCAGCAAGGTGGATCAAGGACACTGACCCAAACCAGTTTTGGAGAACCATTCAGCATTTTTCTTTGAAAGCTCTACTATTATTCTCAGAAGATAATTAGCCTCATCTTTGGAGCCACTTCTTTAAAACAAACAATATATGGGGTGCAGGGAAAGAAAAGAGATAGTGAAAAGTGTTGTTCTTCCACAACAAAATTTGTTTTATCATGAGGATGCAAGAAACTTCCAATGAGAAGAGTTACAATCAAATACCCTGTGGTATTATTGTTGGGGTCTTTGGTGCTCTCTGAGCTTGATGGCTTTCTTGCTTCTTGCATTTCATGACCCAACTAGGTAGCATCATCGGTACTTGAAGGGAGTGAGGCTTGTCGGGAAGAGGAGGAGGGGGAGAAGAGGAAGAGGAAGAGGAAGAGGAAGAAGAAGAAGAAGAAGAAGAAGAAGAAGAAGAAGAAGAAGAAGAAGAAGAAGAAGAAGAAGAAGAAGAAGATCTTGGTTGTATTCTTGCAGATATTTCATGACACAAGTAGACAGCATCATGTGCGAGAAGTTTGTGAAGAGGAAGAGGAGGAGGACTGTGAGGTCCTTGGTGCTCTCTGAGCTTGGTAGTTTTCTTGCAGACGTTTCATGACCCAACTAGGTAGCATCATCAGTGTTAGAAGGAAGTGGGGTTTGTGGAGAGGAGGAGGAGGACTGTGAGGTCCTTGGTGCTCTCTGAACTTAGTGGTGTTCTTGCAGATGTTTCATGATACAACTAGGGAATATCATCAGTGCTAGTAGTGAGTGGGGTTTGCTCTCTGTTTATATCCTAGTGGCTTGCCCTGTCAGGGTTGATGGGAGTGTTCTTAATGGTTCCTTGATTAGGCTAGGATGCTATTTTTCAGTATCTTAAAGACCATGTTGGTTTTGATCTGCATCTGTAACAAGGTGTGCTTTTCTCATTCACCACCTGCTTAGCCCAGGGAAAAATTTACTGCTACAAGGTATTAAACTCGTATTTCACACTTACCGAGCCTGATGGTTTCTGCTTATATATTCTGAACGGCCGGTTTAATTCTGCTCTCCAATCAATATGAGAAATGCCTCTTTTAATGGAAGTAGCCAAAACAATTTTTAAAACGAGAGGCAGCCTCCCTCGTTCATTCCCAGCTGGGCGGATAAACAATTTAAGGTCACCATTCCTTAGTCTTTTAAAAAACTATCCAGGATGCTTTGCTTTCCACCAGCAAAAGAAAATAAGAAAAGTATTTTGGTTTGTTATGGCTGACTTCTCCTCTATTCAAACCTTTACGAGGGCTTTGCAGGACTTCCAAGTTCTGCCCAACGACAACTGCAAACTACATTCTGGAACTTTCTTTGAGGGGAGGAGCCTCTGCTCTGCAACCAAGTTTAGTTTGTTTGCCATTTTTTGAACAATGCTAAGACTGACAGCTCAGGGTATTTATTCAAGCAAATGAGCCTAACAGCTGATCTTCTAAATGGGCCCTGCATGGGGCTACCCTTGAAAAGTTCCCAGCAGCTGCAACCGAGCAAAATGTGAATTGCCAAGCACTTAACCACCCAAGGGTACAATGGATTATACCATGCCTGAATTGTTAAAAAATAAATAAATCTGTTCCTGGTTGCCAGTTGCTTCCCAGGCTCAATTGAAGGCGTTGCTGGTAACCTTTAAAAGCCTGAAACTCTTTCAGGGCTGGTTGGCCAAGGGGCCTCCCTCTTGTATTGTGAAACTGGCTGGTTATTAAGAATAGCAGGGGAGCTCTTGTGAATTTGCCCTTCCAGTTTGGAGGTTCACCTCCAAGAAAGTGGGTTTCTTTTAGTGTATTTTATTTTATTGTCATTGCATCTCGTACAGCAAAATTAAATAGCATCTTCAGTATACATTATGACTATGAAAATAAACACAAACACACATCCTTCACATTCTATGCAGTTGAATCGAAATCCCCTGATATTGCATTCATATTGTACTATACGGCAGAATGCAATAGAGCTACTGCCCTGGGATAGAAGCTGTTTTTCAGCCTATCTGTCCTTGTTTTATTATCCTGTACTGTCTGCCAGATGGTAATAGTTTCAAAAAAAAAGGGGTGCCCAGGATGAGATGAATCTTTGAGGATGTTTTGAACTTTCTTAAGGCAGCAGGAGCTATAAAGCGCTTCCAAAGACGGGAGAGGGCGACCCATGATCCTCAGGGCAATGACATTAAACCATCTGGAGCGCTTTCCGATCTGCCCCTGTGCAATTGGTAAACCAGACACAGATGCTTAGTAAGTTAAGATACTCTCTATGGTGCAGCGGTAGAAAGTCACCAAGCAGTTTTTCATTCCGTTGTTGTTTCCCGAGGAGTCTCAGGTAGTATCATCTCGGCTGGGCCCTTTTGACCAGTTAGGTCCTCTTTTATGGGAACACCCAGAAACTTAAAACTGGCTACTTGCTGCACTTGGTCTCCATTGATAAGCAAGGGCTGGATGTCTGTTCTTTTGCCTTGTTCTCAAGACACTAAAGTCCCCTTCAGGAGTTTCCTTAACACCTCTCTCTCTCTCTCTCCATGTTTCTAAAAGTGCAGCTTCTTGACGAAGTATCGATTCTTCGTTTTAGTCTCACTGACAAACCTTTTCGGTTCTGCCTTTGTTTGAAATGCAGCTGACTGCCCTGAGCACCCGTCAGAACAAAAAAGGCAGGGATATCGATCCGTTTGGATCAATCAACTAATGTCAAGGAAGGCGAATGAGCGACAGAAAGGGAGGGGGCTGGCTTGAAGAAGGGGCCACTTGACGCAAATATTTCATGTATAAGAGCAGCCAAGGAATCTGAAAAATGAACATCATGAGAAAGCTTCCCTAAGGGAAGGCTTGAGTCAAGCCAGATCGTTCTGTTAGAAGAGTATATCTGTAGCTCAGGGTTGAACTGTGGGGTCCTTGGTGCTCTCTGTGCTTGGTGGTTTCCTGGCAGACGTTTCATGACCCAACTAGGTAACCTCATCAGTGCTAGAAGGGAGTTGGGTTTATGTGAGGAGGAAGAGGAGGACGAGGAGGAGGACTGTGGGGTCCTTGGTGCTTTCTGTGCTTGGTAGTTTTCTTGCAGATATTTCATGGCCCAACTAGTTAACCTCATCAGTGCTTGAAGGAGTGGGGTTTATAGAGGAGAAGAGGAGGGGAGAAGAAAAGAAGGAGAAGGACTATGGGGTCCATGGTGCTCTCTGAGATTGGTGGTTTCTTGCAGACATTTCAAGACCCAACTAGGTAACTTCATCAATGCTAGAAGGTGCTCTCTGTGCACCTCATCAGTGCTGGAAGGGGAGGGGGCTTGCAGAGAGGAGGAGGAGGAGGAGGAGGAGGAGAATGACGATGACTGTGGTGCTTGATGGTTTTCTTGCAGATATTTCATGACCCAACTAGGTAATGTCATCAGCACTAGAAGGGGGTGTGGCTTACAGAGAGGAGGGGGAGGTCTGTGGGGTCTTTGGTGCTCAACATCAATGCTAGAAATGACTGAGGCTTGAAGAGTGGAGGAGGGGGAGGAGAAAGAGGAGCACTGTGATGGTATGTGAGACTGATGTTTCCCTTGCAGACATTTCATTACCCATCTAGGTAACATCATCAGTGTTAGAAGGGCTAATAAGAGGTAGAAGCAAACCCTACTCCTTCTAGCACCAATGATGTTACCTACTTTGGTAATGAAACGTCTGCATAGAAATCACCAAGCTCAGAAGGCACCGCAGATAGTTCTGCTTTTACTGACAAAGGTCCAGCCCTCTTCATACTTTCCATACCTGTGGCCAAGATCTGGTTTCCTTCTCCCCAAACACCAAGGTTTTGCAGATTGCAAAAAGAGAGTGACCCAAAGTCCCTCCCCACTCTGTGATTCAGTTATTTAAGAAGGATTTTGGAGAAGCCAACTGCATCCTGAAAAAAACCCAAGTCCAAAAATACCAGAGAAGAATCTTTGGTCGCTGCCTGTCTCTCTGATTAATTGGGCCAGTTATTTTGCATCCTTTGTTGCAACTCCGTGTGACAAGCTTTGGCACCATGGGCTGACTTGCTGGGAGGCTGCTTTGCTGTTATTTTTGTTGTCTTTGCCTTCTCAAAGCACGTTTGTTCAGTAATGTTCTTTTGGAACGTTCATCTTGTAGGCTGGATCCGCCAAGTCAACATTTCTCTCTTTCTCTCTTTTCAAAACCAAATCTCCCTGTAATTATTGTAACGTTCCTTTGGCTGCGGGATGGAGTGACCTTTTGCAAAAATCCACCAGCTGCTGTCAGCCTGTTGGAATAAGAGTTCCAGATCAAGGCTAGGGGTTGATCATGCTGACTTTCCAGTTGTCCAGAGACTAAGAGACCCGTCTTGCCGGTCAAGTTCTGCAAGAATTCATCTCAAATGACAAATCCCACCTAGTGCCCTTGTTGGAGTCCGATTCTGAGGGGGAGATGGAGCAGCTGACAGGGAGTGGGAGTGTGGCTGTGGTGGCTATGGAAGAAACAAGGGGCGGGAGGCCACAGTCCAGCTGGGCATTCAGAGCAAGACCCAGGGCCATCCCCTCTTCATCATAAGGTATGCAGGAGGAATGGAGAACGGAGCAACGAGGCTTACAGGAGAGGAAAGGGCCCTGATCCCCTTCATGGGCTGCGGTTGGGAAGACAGGGCAAAGTTGCTGGAAGCAAAGCGTGCATTATCCTTGTTAAGCCTTACTTGGCGTCCTCCCAACTGTGGGTGCTGTTTTATCATTTGGAAGCCTGCAATTTACCATCCTGGCCTGTCGTGTTAATTACTTCAGTGTGGTTTGTGTTGTTGTTTTTTTTATTTCTAATTATCTTTACTTTGGGTTTGGACTGCATTTCTTCCCTTCATAGACTGTTTTTGGAAGAGTTTCATCTGCAGCTGAAGATAACTGAACTTTGGGGGCCAAGTTGGAGGTATTAAAGGGAATTTATCGACTTTGATGACTTTGTTGTTTTTGTGCCGCACCCCGGGTCATCACACCTAAGAGGAGCAGACTTAGAATTGTGGCCTGTCAGCCGCTGGTCCCTCCAACAGCTGAATCAGATGAGGAGGAGGTGTGGGAGTTGGGGTCAGCATCAAGGCAACCTGAGGGCTCGAAGGGGGAAGAGGGAATGGATCTGGCAGAGAGAAAGAGACAGAGGCAGAGCTTGGGCCGGCTGTCAGCCCTCAGATGGAGAGTCAAGGGACCTGAGAGCTCCCAGGTCTGGAGGTGGCTGATGATGAAGAGGAGGAACAACTGGGTCCAGTGCCTGATGCACAGATGCGCAGAAGGCAAGAGGAGAGGAGAACAGTGGAAATCTAGCGGCTGGTCCTTGGGAAGGAACAATCACCGCTGCGAGCGAAGCCCCACCTTAGTTCTGGGGATAAAAGGCAGGGGGCAGAGATGAATAGGTCAGTCGTGGGATTCAAATTTTTTGCTACTGGTTCTGTGGGCATGGCTTGGTGGTGGGCATGGCTTGGTGGGCATGGCAGGGGAAGGTTACTGCAAAATCCCCATTCCCTCCCCACCCCACTGACCTGCTTTCCAGCTCCGTTCTCCTGAGCAGGGCAACAAAAGAAGACCCAGCCAGTCAGCTTGGACTCAATGGGAGGTGGAGAATAGATGGGGGTGGGGCCAGTCAGAGGTGGGATTTTCCAGTTCTCTGAACTACTCAAAATTTCTGCGACTGGTTCTCCGGAACTGGTCAGAACTGGCTGGAACACCAACTCTGGAAAGGGTGTGGCAAACAATTATTAATCTCCTGGCCGGCTGGACTTGTTACCCTACGTTGAGGGGGAAACTTTTTGCTGGAGCTCCTAATAAAGGAATCACTGCTTCAGCTACAGAGGGCTTGTCGTGTTTGGGGAGCTGGGTCAGAACAAGAATAGAACGAATGAGCTGGAAGGGACCTTGGAGGTCATCTAGTCCAACCCCCCGCTCAAGCAGGAGAACTTTATACCATTTCAAATAAGTGGCTCTTCTTTCCCACTGATTTTGCTTGTCTGAAGGTTGCAAAAGCTCCTTTTGCCAGTGCTGTTGTAACTTTGAACGGTTGTAAGTCAAGGACTGCCTGAATTGGGATGTTTGGTTTAGGAAGAGCTGCTTTCTAAGTCCCTGCTTCTGCTTACTCTTTGTCTCCTTTTGCCACTTCCTCCTTTGATCCTTCTCTCTGTTCACTTGTCCCTTCCCTATTTGTCTTTTAATGGCTTAATTATAGACTTTCCAGAGGCAGGTACCGGGGGAAACAATTTGGAGGAGCCAGGCCTTCAAAATTGACCTTCACGTTAGGCTGAAGGGGAGGATTAACGCGAACAATTCAATGTGCCATTCCTTCCTCTTTGCAAAGCTTGCGAGAGCCTCATTAACACAATCCTCACTGGTCAATCCAATGACACTCTGCAAAAGGATGCCGATTGGATTGCCCCAGCAACATCCTGAACTGGCCCTGTTTGAGGCTGCAGATAACAGATAATCAGAGCTGGAAGGGATCTCTAGTGAAGAGAAGGGCCAGGGGAGACAGGAGAGCAGTCTTCCAATATCTGAGAGACTGCCACAGACAGGAGGAAGGGGGTCAAGCTGTTTTCCAAAGCACCTGAAGTCAAGACAAAGAATAATGGATGGAAACTGAACGAGGAGAGACTCAACCTGGAAATTAGGAGAAACTTTCTGACAGGGAGAACCATCAACCGGTGAAGCAGAAGTTGCCCTCGGAAGTTGTGGGAGCACCATCACTGGATGCTTTCAAGAAGAGATTGGACTGCCATTTGTCAGAAATGGTGTAGGGTTTCCCACTTAGATGGGGGGTTGGACTAGATGACCTATAAGGTCTCTTCCAAATCTGATTATCTGTTATCTGTTAACTAGAGCAAGTCAGACCTCACCAAATGATTTTATGGCACTCAGAAGGTTTTGTCTTCCCAGTTGTTACTCCTCTTAAGATTTGTACAGTGCTCCTTTAAGCAAAGTTTTAACAGCTTTGCTCTGCCAGCAGGATCTTGGCCAGGATTTTTTTATACACTCCCTGGATGGTTAAAAGGTTTCAAGTGTTTTTGTATTTCCCTAGCAACATACAAAATCCTAAGAAGGAATACTTTCCTTCTGAGGTTTTTTATTTGTTTGTTCTTTTGTTATGATGTGTTGCTAATCCTTGCTTGCTGCTGTGAGTGGTTTGCAATTAGGCAACCTTACAAATGGAATAAGTGAGCAAAATAAAACAAGTGTAGGAAACAGGAGCAATTGGGACACAAAGCTTGACAAATTAATAAAACAGTCCAAGCCTTATGCAAGAGAGCAAATAAAATTATCAGCTTTCTTGGATCAGAAGTGGTGGAAAACAACTCTGGTTCTCACCAGCTGGCAATCCAGGGATGGTAATGATTGACAAGAGTAGCATTTTGATATATTTCTAAGAAATTAATCAAGGAGAGAAGCAACCTAGAACGAAGGAGAAATTTCCTGACAGTGAGAACTAATAATCAGTAGAATGGGTTGACTCCAGAAGTTTTGGATGCTCCATCACTGGAGGTTTTCAAGAAGAGACTGGACAACCATTTGCTGAGATGGTACAGGATCTCCTGCTTGAGCATCAGGTTGGGCAAAGAAGACCTCCAAGGTCCAACTCTGTTGCATCCGTCAGGTTGATTTCTGATGCTCTCCCAAACTGTGTATAACCTAAAGCTGAACAAGCCAGCTGCTGAAACACTTTGTGGGGTTCAATCTGCTTTCTCCAACCAACACTTGGTGCAGAGGCAGTCGGTATTCAGCAAGTTCTGACCAGTTCTGGAGAACCGGTAGCGGAAATTTAGAGTGGTTCAGAGAACTGGCAAATACTGGCTCTGGCTGGCCGTGTCCCCATCTATTTCCCGCCTCCCATGTCCCAGCTGATTGGCTGGTCTTCTTTTGTTGCCCTGCATAGGACAATGGAGCTGAAAAGCAGGTTAGTGGGGTGGGGAGGGAATGGGGATTTTGCAGTATCCTTCCCCTGCCATGCCCAACAAGCCACACCATGCCCAAGAAGCCATGCCATGCCCAAGAAGCCACGCCATGCCCAACAAGACACTCCCACAGAAACGGTAGTAAAAAATTTTAAATCCCACCACTGACTTGGTGGGTTTGTTGATGGAACAAAGCAGGTTTCTTTCTTTTTTTTTCCTTAGGAATGTGAATGTGTGAAGACATGGTGCAGATCAATATTCATTACACCACCAGATCAATCTCGGGCCGTAGGGAATCTTCATGGGGTTCATTGGACTAAATCGCTTGTTTTACTAAGAGGGCACCAAGGCCGGTTCTGTGCGGCAGGAAGAATGAGAGCTGCAGCTCAACGAGCCCAGAAAACATTCTGCGCCTTCATGGTTATTGATTTATTTGCAGAATAAAGAAAATATTAGCGGGGTGGAAAGATTCTGAGGAGGTAGAGATCTGAAGAGCAAAAAAGAAAAGAAAAAGAAAGTGTGCCAGTTCTGAATCTTGGAATGGGAAGGGAAAGACGTAACCTAAATAGTAGGTTTGCAATTACCCCACCCAAAAAATAAAAAGCATTGTTCGTCAGTTTCAGTGTTTGAGCAAGAAAATGATAGCAGTGTGTTTCAATATCTCAGGGGCTGCCCCAAAGAAGAGGGGGGGAGTTTCAAGCTAGTCTCCAATGCACCCGAAGGCAGGACTAGAAGCAACAAATGGAAATTAACTAAGGAGAGAAGCAACTTAAAACTAAGGAGAAATTTCCTGACAGCACCCAGAACATAGATTAGGTCTAAGATTGACATCAGACCAACAATCAAGTAGTCAATAAACCAATCAAGGAACTGCCAAACAAGCCAACAGTATCAACCCAGACAAAGAACTTCTTAGACTACTCGAGGGCAAGCCACTAGAATAGAAACTGGGAACAAACCCCATTCCCTGTTTGCATTGATGATATTCCCTAGTTGAGTCATAAAATGTCTGCAAGAAAACCACCAAGCTCAGAGAGCACCAAGGACCCCAGGCCACCACCTCCTCATCTTCCTCCTCCCACTCCTCCTCCCTGCAAACCCTCCTCCCTTCTAGCACTGATGATGTTACCTAGTTTAGTACTGAAATGTCCGCAAGAAAGCAAGCAAGTTCAGAGAGCACCAAGGATCCCTCATTTCAACCCTGAGCTACAAATATTCTTTTTATTTTTACCATTCTCGCCTACAGATGCCCCCAACCCCAGTACAGGAGAGAACCCCAGAGAATTGGAGGCCAGTGCTGACAGTTGGATCCTTCCTTCCTTCCTTCCTTCCTTCCTTCCTTCCTTCCTTCCTTCCTTCCTTCCTTCCACTCATTCCTTTATCTTCCTCCCTCCCCTTTCTCCTTCTTTCCTTCCTTCTGATACATGCATGCATGCATACATACATACATTGCTGTTCTACTTGAACTCTTAGCAACCTTCTGATAATTTTGAAACACCAAGAGCGCGCCATCCCCATGAAAAGAGCAAACTGTTAGCAATTTACTCTCGGTCTTACAATAACCCGGTCGCTGCACTGGGTCAGAGCTGACCACTATTCCGCTTAACGCCGACTGGCGAAGATGCTGTTTGACATCTGCAGGAAAGGTGGCTCATGTCACAGCACTTGATTCTAGCAAATGCAGCAATGCATCACCGAGCCCACTAATGAAACCTCCAGCCGTTTGCTGTCAGCTTAACTCGACCTGGGAGAAAACGCTATGTTTGTGTGCAGGGACCATTTCCCCAAGCGTGTCTTCTTCTTCTTCTTCTTCTTCTTCTTCTTCTTCTTCTTCTTCTTCTTCTTCTTCTTCTTCTTCTTCTTCTCCTTCTCCTTCTCCTTCTCCTTCTCCTTCTCCTTCTCCTTCTCCTTCTCCTTCTCCTTCTCCTTCTCCTTCTTCTCCTTCTCCTTCTCCTTCTCCTTCTCCTTCTCCTTCTTCTTCTTCTTCTTCTTCTTCTTTATCATGTCCTGGATCCAACCCTTTTTCATCTGTCTGCCTCTCTGTCTTTTTTAAAAAATGAAAATAAAACCAACCGCAACAACCATTTGCTTCCAGGGTAGCCGAGCTGACAGATAATTAAAACAAAGAATCAATGGACTAATGAAATCCATCTGGCTGTTAGCCTTTATTTATTTATTTATCTTGATCCCGGCTGCTGATCCAGGGGATGAGAAGTTCCTGACAAGATGGATGGCCATGAGGTTTTGGGCCAGGAAGACTTCTGAATGAGCAATTGGAATCCAATCAGGAATAAAAACCAGGGCAACATTGCTGTCGATAGGACCGTGGAAACGTGTTACTGATTTCTTGAAACCATTGATTGATTGATTTGATTTGATTTGTCAATTGCTTACAAGACAATAGGTATAGGTATAAACATGAGTAAGAATACAGGAAATAGGTACAAATAAATGGGGACAATAGGACAGGGGCAGTAGACACGATGGTGCACTTGACACGATGGTGCACTTATGCATGCCCCTTACAGACCTCTTAGGAATGGAGTGAGGTTAATAGTGGATAGTTTAAGGGTAAAGGAGTGGAGGTTAGAGGATGTAACAACAGAGTTGCAGGCGTTGACCATTCTGTTGCTGAAGTCATACTTTCTGCAAACAAGTTTGGAGCAGTTTACACTGAGTTTGTATTGGTTGTGTTCTCTCGTTGAGGTTAAAGCTGAAGTAGTCATTGACTGGTAGGGCATTGTAGCACATAATTTTGTGTACTACGCTTAGGTCCAACCGTAGGCAGCATCGTTCAAGGTTGTCCAAGCCCAAAATTTCAAGCCAGGAGGCATAGGGTATTCTGTTGTGAGTCAAGGAGTGGAGGACTCTTCTCGTGAAATACTTCTGGACTCTCTCAATTGTATTAATGTCCGATATACAGTGCGGATTCCAGACAGATGAGCTGTATTCAAGTATTGGTCTAGCAAAGGTTTTGAATGCCCTAGTTAACAATTCAATATTTTTGAACTCAATATTATTAATGGAAAGGAGAGGAGCACAGCTGTGATGTGGAGTGTTCTTGGTGGTTCTCAACTGTATAAAAATAAGATAACCCCACTTTCCACTACCACTGATGTTACCTAGTTGGGTAATGAAACATCTGTAAAAAAAAAAAAGCCCACCAAGTTCGGAAGGCAACCAAGGAGCCCCAGTTCAACCCTGAGCTAAAAATATTCCCTTCTACCTGTAGTTTTCACAACATTATGCAACATAAGGAAGATACCAGTTATTTATCCCCCCTCAAGCGAACATTCATCTCTGACACATAAGCGGTTATCTTGGACCCACCTAAAACCTAAAGGCTCTCTGTCCCAACAACCACCGTATTTAGATACTCGAGTGGAGAGAATTCAAATTTTATCTACAATAAAACACAAAGACAATTGCATTTCCAGCCCGTTCGATTAAAAAAAACAACAGATTTCAGATGAACCAGGTGTGACTTCAGTGGCTGATTATAAATCGAAGCCCTGTTGGAATCCCTCCTCTAATTTAGATATTGATCTCTAATTGCCATTTTACTTTTCTAAGGACAAAACTTTGGCTGCCTTTTTGCTGGTGGTGCGTTTTGTCGTTCAAGAACAGCCTGGCACTGTCTGTACTGCAGAGGAAGGGATTTTTTTTTTTCTGGTCACGATTTTTGAACCATGGTGTATTTTAAAAAGGATAATATTTTGTGGCACGAAGACTTTAGAGCCAGAAATTCCCAACCAAATAAGACAATGAAAAGGATACAGGTAATCCTCCACTTAGGACTATAAATGAGCCCAAAATGTCCCTGGCTAATTGAAACAGTGGTGAAGTGAATTTTGCTCCTGAAATGTATTTGAATATCAGAATTTTAGCTCCATTTTAACACCTTTCTTGCCACCACTGTTAGGCAAATCACTGCCACTGTTATGTTAGCAACACAGTTGTGAGGTTAATCTGGCCTCCCTGTGGATTTTGCTTGTCAGAAGGTTGCAAAAGGAGATCACCTGACCCCCAGGATAAATCTGAGTCAGTGATCAAGAGCCTGGATTTTGTTCACGTGGCCACTGGAAAGCTGCAACAGCTGTGAAAAATGGTGCTATAAGTCACTTTTTTTTTCAATGCCATTGTAACTTTGAACGGTCATTAAATGAAACTGCTGTAGCTCAAAGGCTATCTGTCTTTGGCCTATATTCCAGGCCATGCAATTTGCCTGTTTTGTGGAGCAAGAAGTTATTTTAGGAGGAAAGTAATTGGAAATGGGAAATGCAAGGTTAGAATAGAATTCAGAATAGATTAGAATTAGAACAGAATAGAATGAGGAATAGAATAGAATAGAATAAGTAATAGAATAGAATAGAATAGAATAGAATTTAGGATAGGATAGGATAGGATAGGACAGGACAGGACAGGACAGGACAGGATAGAAGATAGGCTAATATAGAAATAGAATAGAATAGAACAAGAATAGAACAGAAGCAGAACAGAACAGAAATAGAATAGAACAGAATAGAATAGAATAGAATAGAATAGCTTGAGTCCCTCAAGTTCTTGGTGGCAGCACCTCAAATACTGGAAGTCTGCTATCATGTTTCTCCTGGTTCTTCTTTTCATTAAACTAGACCTGTCCAATTCCTGCAACTGTTCTTTATGTTTTAGCCTCCAGCCCCTAATCATCTTGGTTGTTCTCTCTGTACTCTTTCTAGAGTCTTTCCAGAGTCTTTTTCCATGGTGGTGACCAAAACTGGATGCAGTATCCCCAGTATGGTTTTAGCAAGGCATTATAAAGTGGGATTAACACTTCACATGATCTGATTCCAACCCTCTGCTAATACAGCCTGAAAACTGTGTTGGTTTTTGGCAGCTGTAGCACATGGCTGGTTAAGCAATTGTCCGCTAGGACTCCAAGATCCCTCTCACAGGTTAATTATTCCCAACTCTTCTATCAATAAACTGAGATATTACAGGACTTCTTCCAACAGTTCAAGAAGATTCCTTCAGTATCCACCAAAAATTGCCCAGGGTTGCAAATTAAGGCAGGTGGGGTTGTTGGTTTTTTTTTTTGGGCGGGGGGGGAAGATTCACACTTCTTTAACACCAGCGGCGAAAATATTGGAGCTGTGAACATTGTTGCTTTTTAATTAAATGGCCTCTTTTCTCATGCTTACCTTCACCTTCTGATATAAACTTTGTCTTCAACATCTCCCCCCACCCAGGCGCTCAAGGGATCCAAGAAGCTGAACCTGACTGTCCATTCGGTGGGTCGCATCCCTGGCGGCTACAGAACCAACCACATCTACACCTGGGTGGACCCCCAAGGACGAAGCATCTCTCCCCCGGTCGGCCTGATCCAGCATCAGAGCAGCTCCTTGGGTAAGGAGAGTGAGAAAAGAAGCCACCTCCAACTTCTGCAGGAAGGCGATGAGAAAAAGGTGAGGACTAGCAGCTCTATTTTCTTTACTGCTGTGCTCATCTTTAGTGCAGTGATGATTAAGGGATGTGTGAATCGACCCCCTGCTTGCAAATGGATTCAGAACATCAGCTTAATTTAATAGACTCCTTTGTGCGCAAGAGGCTGTTGAACACTCCAATTTTGTGGGGAGTGATTGTCATATTCTCACATTAATACAGTGGTCACCAGTTGCATTTGGACACTTAGAATCGAATCACAGAGTTGGAAGGGACCTTGGAGGTCTTCTAGTCCAATCCTCTGCCTACGCAGGAAACCCTGCACCACAAATGGTTATTCAACATCTTTTTAAAAACTTCCAGTGTCTGGAGGCAAGTTGTTCCACTGATTAATTGTTCTAACTGTCAGGAAATTTCTCCTTAGTTGTAGGTTGCTGCTCTCCTTGATTAGTTTCCACCCATTGCTTCTTGTCCTGCCTTCAGGTGCTTTGGAGAACAGCTTGACTCCCTCTTCTTTGGGGCAGCCCCTCAAATATAGGAAGACTGCTATCATGTCTCCTCTAGTCCTTCTTTTCATTAAACTAGAGGTACCCAGTTCCTGCAACCGTTCATCATGTGTTTTAGCCTCCAGTTCCCTAATCATCTTTGCTGCTTTTCTCTGCACTCTTTGTAGAGTCTGAACATCTTTTTTACATGGTGATGACCAAAATTGGATGCAGTACTCCAGGTGTAGTCTTACTAAGGCATTCTAAAGTGGTATTAACACTTCACATAATCTTTATTCTATCCCTCTGTTCATGCAACCTAGGACTATGTTGGCTTTTTTGGCAGCTGCTGCACACAGCTGGCTCATATTTCCATGGTTGTCCACTAGAACTCTGAGATCCTTCTCACAGTTACTGCTATTGAACAAGTTACCATATATACTGTACCTGTGCATTTGGTTTTTCTTGCCTAAATGTAGAAATGGGTTTGAAATGGATTTGGATTGGAAGTGGAACGTTCCATTTGTCCAAAGGAAATATAGATCATTTTAGTTCTGGAGCACCTTCATATTCTGCCTAGAACATATCTGGCCTATCAAATGAGCACAGGGGAAAGAAAATGTTCATTGATCTGAGTTTGATTGGATTCCCAAGACTCTACAACTCCAGTCAGATTGGCCAACAGTAAGAAAGGAAGAGAACTGTAGTCCAACTTCAGGAAAGGTGGAGACCCCATTCTGTTTTAGGTAGGCTTGGAAAGAACCAGGTATTTACAGAATAACAGATTTGGAAGGGATTCGAAGTCGTCTAGTTCTACCCTGTTCAAACAGGAGACCCAATACTATTTCAGACACAGAGCTGTCCAAACTCTTCTTAAAAACTTCCAATGATCGAGCCCCCAATGACTTCTGGAGGAAACCTGTCCCATGGATTGATTGTTGGGAAATTTCTCCTCAATTCTAAGTTGCTTCTCTCCTTGATTAGTTTCCACCTGTTGCTTCTTGTTCTGGTGCTTTGGAGAATAGGTTGACCCCCACTCTTCTTTGGGGCAGCCCCTCAAATTTTGGAAGATTGCAATCATGTTACCCCAACTCCTTGTATAATTTATAACAATAAATTATACTAAATAAAGAGAATAACGTTGAGTGGTTAGGTGGCCTAGAGGTGGAGCTTTCATCTCACAGTCAGGAGGCTATGAGTTCGATCTTAGGTAGAGGCAGGTATTTCTCTCTCTGGGCACAGTGAGAATATATCTGCTGAACAAAACTCCATATTGGTGACAGGAAGGGCATCCGACCATTAAAAGGCTCTGCTAGCTCCATTTAGTTGCCCAGACTGCACCCCGCAAGGGATTATAGAGTCATTAAAAGAAGAGGAAAGAGAATAAAGTTAGTTAAGAATAAAGAATAAAGCTAGTTGGTTGAGCTAGGTTCTTTTAGATCCCATGTCATCCTGCTGGCTTTCTAAGTGGATGCATAATAGCTTTGAACCCAGGACTGTTCTTTTGAAAGAATGAGCTGTTCCCCTTCCACTTAGGAGAAGGAAAGAGGGTTGGTTTTTCTAGGCCCAGCTATAATTTCAACAGCAGGAAGCTGTGCCTACTCCCTCCATCTCGTGTCTCTCTAAGCTGTGGGAAAAAAGGAAGTCGGAGCCCAGCATGAAAACTCCTGTTACAGAAATAGCTTGTCTTACCTTATCCGAGGGCGGGCATGACATCTTTGACCAATTGCCTCAAGTTCTGCATCAGGGTTGGGCATTTTTCTTCTCTCTCTCTGGAAGGGTGCACGGACAGACTCATTAGTGGTCCATTTTAAGAGCCTTCGCCTACTTGAATAGGCTCCCGAGACCTCAATTCCACCTGAGAAGGTTGTTCAGGATTGACGTCAAAGGTGCTTTTCTGTCCTTTATCTCAAGCATAAAATGCAAAAGAAAAAAAAAACAAACAAACCACGTATGTCCCAGTGATAGCTCTCATTCCCAGAATTAGAAACAGACATTGTAATCTTCTGGGTTAAAAATGTGAGATTTATTCTTAGCCAGGCAAATTACCAAACTTTTTTTTCCCCCTAGAAACAAGTCTCTTTCTTTTTATCCCTTGAAAAAAAATAATAACTTTGTGAATGTTTCTCTAGGTAATGGCCACGGTACTTCACTTCTTAACTCCATAACAAGCTGCCATTAAAAAATTCTGAGCCGAGTTCTGCTATAAACAGATTTCTTAACCTTCTGTTCATTGGTAACGTTGGATTTGCATCCCACAGTTTCGGTTCTATCTTGTCTTTTTTTTTTCAAAAAAAAAATATCAAATTTAATATTAATGCATTCACTGGCTGAGTTCAATCCACCTATTTCACCAGATCATTTGCCAAGGTAAACACTGGACAATATGCTAAGCTTAGTTCACATTTCATGGCTTGATATATAATGGAAATCCATCTGGTTTGATCAGTTTATGATTCAATGGTTATAGAAAAATCAGAGTATGGACTAATATCAGAACCAGGCTAATGATGTTGGAGAACGCAAACACAGGGAGGAAAGAAGGAAGGAAGGGTGGGGATGGGTGGGGAGATGGGGGAGGATGAAAAGGAAAAGGAGGAGGAAGAGGAAATGGAGGAGGAGAAAGGAGGAGGGAGAAGAAGAGGAGGAGGAGGAGGAGGAAGACTGTTGGATCTTTAGTGCTCTCTGAGCTGTGAGGTTTATTTAGTATTCTTGTCAACAAGATGGAAGGCCTTTGCTGAACGTTATCTCTGGATTTAAAGTATCTTTTAGTTCCCAGTTTAGTCTATATATCCCTGGAATTTCCTGGATGTTTGGTCTGACTCTTCTTAGATTCTTAAAGTCAGTTAAAGACATAAAATGGGAGTCAAACTGCCATTCCAAATAGCAATAGCACTTAGACTTATGTACCGCTTTATATGATGGACTTAACCTAGCATCTTAAATTAACAACTCTTGGGAGAAATGGTATCTCCGATTTTTTTTTGCCCGCATGTAAAATGGTCAAAGGCAATGTTACACCCGATTAATGGTTATTGTTGTTGTTGTTTTTTAAAAAAAACTATGAATTGCCTTTGAAGAGAGGTGGTTTATACTTTATATGTCTTATCCATAAGTAAACATCAGGGTTTTTTTCTTAAAGTTTGGGGATGCTGAATCCAAATAAAGAAATTTGGATTTCCAAAGGGAGCTTTTGATCACACATAAATCGCATCCCCCTTTTCCATTTCAGACAATCCAAGATTATCATGCACATATTTTCCACTAGGAAAGCAAGCACTTATCAATGGGTTTGCTTACAGTGGATCAGTCCATTCTGAGTCAACATTTTGTCAAGGTCCATAACACTTCTTCCTTCCTTTCCCTGTATTCTCATCCCTGTTCCAAGAACTGCAATCAGATTTTCCAGTTCTGCTTGGCAAAACAAAACTGAGCTCCCAATTGCAGTGTGACTGATCAGTCATAAAATGTTTATGGGTGATGAAATTTTTCAAGTATATTTACCAATCGATGATAGACAGCAAGTGAAAAATTTCAACAATGGTTTTGCTTTTGTTTGAATCCAGGAATAATGTTGAAATAGTCCTTAAGATATATTACCGCCCAAGTCAGCATGTGTCTTTAATAATTCTTAACAGGATAACAGAGTTGGAAGGGGCCTTCAAGGTCAACTATTCCAACCCCCTGTGGAAACAGGAGACCCTATACAATTTCAGACAAATGGCTGTCCAATCTCTTCTTGAATACCTCCAATGTTGGAGTACCCATAACTTCTGAACACAAATTGTTCCACTGATTGATTGTTCTTACTGTCAGGTTGCTTCTCTCCTTGATTACTTTTCATCCATTGCTTCTTGTCCTTCCTTCTCCATTGCTTTGGAGAATAGACTGATCCCCTCGGTGGCAGCCCCTCACATATTGGAAGATGACTTTCATGTCACCCCTAATCTTTCTTTTCAGTAAACTGGACATACCCAATTCCTGCAACCATTCCTCATAATTTTTGCTTTGGAGAGTAAGCCATTCCCCTCTTCTTTGTGGCAGCCCCTCAAATATTGGAAGACTGCTATCCTGTCACTCATAGAATAGAATAGAATAGAATAGAATAGAATAGAATAGACTGACAGAGTTGAAAGGGACTTTGGATGTCTTCTAATTCAATGTCCTGCTCAGGCAGGAAACCCTATACAATTTCATATATTACCGTCCAAGTCAGCCTGTGTCTTTAATAATTCTTAACAGGATAACAGAGTTGGAAGGGGCCTTCAAGGTCAACTATTCCAACACCCTGTGGAAGCAGGAGACCCTATACAATTTCAGACAAATGGCTGTCCTATCTCTTCTTAAAAGCCTCCAATGTTGGAGCATCCACAACTTCTGGAGCTATTGTTCTCACTGTCAGGAAATGTCTCCTTAGTTCTAGGTTACTTTTCTCCTTGATCAGTTTCCATTCATTGCTTCTTCTCTTGCCTTCTGGTGCTTTGGAGAATAGTTTGACTCCCTCATCTTTGGGGCAGCCCCTCAAATATTGGAGCACTGCTACCATATCTCCCCTGGTCTTCTTTTCCTTAAACTGGACATACCCGATTCCTGCAACCATTCTTCACCTTAGTAACTGTCGAAACAAATCTGAACTGAACACTTATTCAGGGATCTGTTTAAAGAGAGGGCAGACTGTACTCCTGAGGGGTGAACCATCATTGATTAGGGCTGGGTGAGAGTTCAGTTTGAAAACAGGTTCTGAAATCAACTGAAATCAACTCAATGATGAATTTAGCTCACAGTACCCACAAAGCAAAGCAATGTAATATCGCTGGGGAAAGAGGCAAAAACAACAACAACACCCCAGCTCTACTTGCCAGCCTCCAATAAAGGCCATTTGCATAATTATGCAAAACTAAATGTATGCATTTCGCCAGCCTTTGAAGCAAGGGGGGGGGAAATGAGAGAAAGCCATTAGAAATGGGGAATGTTGCCTTCCCCCCCTGCTCTTTCCTTTATTGCCAAGACTCAGCAAAAGCATTTAATGGCAAGAAAGCTTGTGTTTGTCGCATTCCAACCAAAGATTGTGCTCTCTCGCTCTCTGGGGGGGGGGAGGCAGAGGGGGGAGACAGAGAGAGAGCAAGAATGGGAGAGAAAGGGACAGAAAGAGAGGGAGGGAGAGAGGGGGAGAAAGAGAGCGAGAGAGGGAGAGAGAGAGGGAGAGAGAGGAATAGAAAGAGAGGGAGAGGGAGGAGAGAGAGAGGGACAGAAAGAGCAAGAAACAGAGAAGAAGAAAAAGACAGGGAGAAAGGGGGCAGAGAGGGGGGGACAGGGAGAGAGGGAGAAAGAGAGGGGGGAGGGACAGAAAGAGAGGGGGAGAGGGACAAAGAGAGAGGGAGGGAGGGAGAGAGAAAGAGAGGGGGCAGAGAGAGGGAGAAAAGGGGACAGAAAAAGAGAGAGAGAGAGAGAGAGAGAGGAACAGAAAGAGGGAGAGAGAAGGACAGAGAGGGGGAATGGAGAGAGGGACAGAAAGAGAGCAAGTGAGAGAGAGAAAGAGAGAAAGATATATATATATTTGACAGCATCAGCAGGAGCATGACTCAGCAAGAGAACTGGAACATATTTGCAAACAAACAAATAAAAGCAAGAATTGATGTCCTTTTCGCAATTGTTCCTTCAAGTGAAGGACTTTCTCCACTGACTGTCTTCCCCATAGTTATTGTCTCCTCTTATTCCTGGTTTTTCTCACCACCCCCACCCTTCCCTTCTGATCCTTGTGCCAAGCCTAAAATTATGCCTGGCTTCCGATTTCTACATGTCATCCTGGTGTCTAAACTAAGCAGTTCCAACTTTTCTTTCATCCTGGGACTCCCAGGACGAATCCATTTCCCCTCCCTCTCCAAAGGGTTTGGACAACAGCTGTTAGAACCTGCAGATGTTCTCTGTCCCCATCATTTTCCCTTACTCCTTCCTTTGATTAAACTACAGCATCTTGGGAAGAACAAGGGATCTTCAGATGAATTTTCAAAGAGGAAACTCAGAATGGTAAAAATGGAAAGGACTACAAAAATCAGTTCATTCAACCTTGAAGGAAAACCAGTCCAACATCCATAAGTAGTGACTTTCTGGACTGTTTTTAAAAGCCTCCAGAGATAGAGTAATAGGGTTGGAAGGGACCTTAGAGGTCTTCAAGACCAATGAAGGTGAAGACCAGGGGTCTTCAAACTTGAAAGCTTTAAGACTTGTGAACTTCAACTCCCAGAATTCCTCCTCCAGAGTCATGTTAGCTCAGGAATTCTGGGAGTTGAAGTCCACAAGTCTTAAACTTGCCAAGTTTGAAGACCCTTGGCATAGGGAGGAGAGGAGAGCAAAGTAGAAGAGAGCAGAGCAAAGGAAAACAAACCGGATCTCAAGGAAAAGCAGACATGGATGTAGCTCAGGAATTCTGGGAGTTGGAAAGAATACCATGTAGAACTTGATTGGGGGGGAAATATGCGTATATAATAGTAAATAGGTGATCACTGTTGTGAATATAGAAAGTAGTAATTATAAATGGCTATATTGATATTAGTTTGTTTATTTTTTATATATTGGATTAAAAGGAATAAAATGGGGAGAATGTATAAAATAGGTGGCAAGACTGACAACGAAGGGATAAATATTGGATAATATACTTTAAGATGAAATTGTGTTTTTTTTCTGGAAATGAGGAATGAAATAAAGTGAATTTTGTATAATTTTTCTTTTACCCTAGACATTACAATACTATACTTTGACCTATTCTTTCGACTTACACATTAATTGATTATGCATGTATGTTAAAACCTGTAATCACATTGTTCACTCAAAGAAATGTTTAAAGAATAAAAATTAAAAAAAAATTAAAAAGGAATTCTGGGAGTTGAAGTCCACAAGTCTTAAAGTTACCAAGTTTGAAGACTCTTGGTGTAGGGAGGAGAGAAGAGCAAAGTAGAGGAGAGCAGAGCAAAGGAAAACAATAAGCTGGATCTCAAGGAAAAGCAGACATGGATGTAGCTCAGGAATTCTGGGAGTTGGAGTCCACAATTCTTAAACTTGGCAAGTTTGAAGACCTTTGGTGAAGACCCACAGATGATGACCCACAGCTTCTATAGGTTGACTATCTAGATGCTGTGCAAATCTTACTATCAGGATTTTTTTCCCTTATGAAAATGAAATACAAACAAATGCCACCGTTATTTCTGGTCCTACAGAAGAGGGGGGAGTCAACCTATTTTCCAAAGCACCTGAGGGCAGGACAAGAAGGAACAGATTGAAACATATCATGGAGAACTAAGGAGAAACTTCCCAACAGTGAGGACATCTTGCCTCCAGAAGTTTTGGATGCTCCATCACTTGAGGCTTTTAAGAAGAGGTTGGACAACCTGGAATGGCATAGGGTCTTCTGCTTGAGCAAGGACTAGAAGACCTCCAAGGTTTCTTCCAATCCTGTTCTGTATTCTCATTTCCAGGCAAGTGGAAAAGAAACAACAAAGCCTCCATAAGCCGTATGGCCGCAGCAGGGGTGGTATTCTATCGGTTCAGCACGGTTTGGCTGAACCATTAGCTCCAAGGATCATCGGAGCAAACTGGTTCGCTCCAACGATCAGCTGCTGGGCCACCAGCCGGCCCTGGCTCTATTTCCTGGTTTTGAAGCTCAGCTGTTTTGCACGGCACAGTGGATTGCTGCACATCAGTTGTTTAACACACAGGGAGAGTGTAGGATTGCAGGAGAAGGTCATGAGGAAACCCTCTGTGCACATGCAAAGTGTGCCCACCAAGCCACACCCACAGAACTAGTGGTAAAACAATTTGAATCCCACCACTGAGCCGCAGGATATTTTACAAGTGATGAGCCTATCCTATCTCCATATGCTCAGTGTATCCATACACAGAGGAGTCTATCGCCATGCATTCAGCACTGATTGCCTCCGGTCAGAATTAACTGATAACCTCCAATTACTCTGTCCTTCCAACGTGGAGAATTGCACTGCCTATTTTCTCAGGTTCACTTCATCAGGAGTGTTAAATCGTTCAAGGGGAGTGTTAATGGAAACGCTTGCTGTGCCAAAAGGGCACATCAGCCCACAAGCTTGGATGGAAGCAAGATATCTTTGGAATCTGTTCATCTGGTGCCTTTCCAGAACCCGTTTCTTTTCTTTGTCGCATCTGACAGGCCACTGCTACATATTTCAGCGATCGGGGAGACAAGGTTATGCTTTTAAAACTACCCCTTGGCATCGTGAGATCTCATCCAGTCAATTTATCTGATTGCTGCTGTCTTTAAAGTCCTAATTCAGCTGCACCCTCTTTACCCACAGCTGGCTTGATGGACAGAGATCCTCCACCTTGGTATCAGCGGGCTAACGGTGTGTGTTCAAGGCACAAATAAGACGGAAAGTTTTAAGAAGATGGAATGGGGTAAATCCAAGCTTAAATCAGAATCTGCATCTATCAAGGGTGCACCCTGGTTGGGTCAATGGTTGGACTATGACCTCCAAAACCAAAGAGCCAAGTACACATTGGTACAGTCAATTTTTGTGTGTATAACCCAAATTTTGCAGCCTGACGCATCTGGCAGAAGGTTGGACAGGCTCTCCAACCAGCAACAAATTGTTCAATGTGGTTTATTGAATAAATCAACCATTTCTGGGTGCAACGATACGCCCCACTGTAAATCATGGTTGACAAGCTATCAAGACCAGATTCAAGCAACGTGATGAACCAATACCAGCCAACCCATATTATTCACCATTATCTTCTTTTAATAATCTCTTTTGGGAGTGGAGTCTGGGCAACTGAATGGAGCTGAGTGTTTACTGGCCAGATGCCCTTCCTGTCACCAGTGCAGAGTTATAATCAGCAGATATATTCTCATCGACGGGTCTCTCTCTTTATAGACGGAGATGGATCCTAACTTGAGTGTCGGAGGACTAACGCTCCACTCTGAAGCACCTCTAGGCAACCACACCAGTCAGCCAACCCATATTATTATGATTCCTATATTGAGTATTCCATCTCTTTCTCTCCTTCAAGTTGGACTCACCTCTTGGAGATTTCGTGACGATGTTGTTTACTTTGCAGCAAGAATGGTTTGCTGTTGCTTTCTGCAAAAATGGTTTTTCAACTTTCCAACCGGACCCCAAGATTTCCACGTGCTAAATCAACTTCATTTGGCTTTCTCAAGGTCACAAACATAGAGCTGGTTGCTGCCACCAGCTGTAAGTCTAAATGTTCCCAAAGTCCAGCTCATATCCTGGTTTTTGAGATTGGCCAAGGTCTGCCTCCCCCCCCATTTGAAAGGAGCTTATGGTTAAAATAGGACTTAGGGATGTATAGACCATCTTCAGTGGTTTGGAAGAAGGCCAAAACTTTTTGGGTTTGTAGGCAGCTATTATGATCATTATCTATGCAGCCGATGCTTCCAGCTTTAATCTCCATAATTACCACCTGATAAAATATATTGCTTCCTCTAAAAATTGCTGTTTTGTCCCATTAATAATGCAAACAGTTGGTGGGGTTTTTTTTTTCCCAAAACAATGAAATCGGTCCCAGTGTTCCATATCTTATTAAACTGACCAAAAGTCTCGAGCTTCTTTAGAATATTTGCTGGTTGTTAATCTCCCTAATTAATATGGAATTAACGCTCTTTTCTATTTTCTGATTTGCAACGAAGAATGTCTGATCCCTGCAAATGTTGTATTATTATTTTTTTCTTCTCTCTCTCTTTCTCTCTCCAGCTTGGTTAATTGCTCCCCAGACTAAAGGGAGGGGGAGAGAATTCATTCCCTTTAAGTTATCTGATTCTTTGCAGTGTCTCATCTTAGAGCCCAAAGCAGTGTTTGTTCAATAAGGCCTTTACTATAATATTTCAAAAGCGAGAAGAGAGGTGTGGGTTGCTTCTACCTATGTCTGCTGAAGCTGCACTTAGCCTGAATTTTAATCAAAATGATGTCTGCTTTTTTTTCTCTCGGGGGCTTTAGCAATAGGAGCCTGGTTGCAATTAAAACATTTGCCATCCCAACCTGGTTCAGGTCTCTCTCTCTTTTTCTCTCTGTCACCTGTACAGTGGAACTTGAATATTTTCAAGCAATTTGTCTTTGCATTGTGAGGAGGCTGCTTTAATCCCTCACCCAGGATAAGTGAAGTGGCTGCTTCCAACCTCAGAGCTTAGACTCAACCAAGGAAATGTTTAAGGAAAATGTATTAAGTTGATGCAGCTAGAAAAGAACCAAATAGAGAACCATACTACAGGAGTGAAACAAAAACATCATTGTAGGTTGCTTCTCTCCTGTTTTCTTTTTTAAAATATTTTATTTTTATAACAACAACAACAAATAAAACCTTTCTGTTCATCAGTGTGTCAGTTGGGTACACATTTCTTTTGTGTATATAATAACATTATCATGTATGTTTTACTTATATATATTTATAATCATTCTAATCAGTATTTTATATCACATATATCGCTTATAATATTAGCCTTAACATTATATTTATTGACTTTCAATAATATATTTCACAGTCATTTTCTTACTCTAACTCATTCAATTATCAGTAATAGATATTAAACTGTATTTACATATTTCAATTTCTTATTCTTCTCTCTAGCCATTCATAAAATAAATTCCAAATTTTATAATAATCTTTTTCCTCTTGTTCTCTAATTGCCATTGTCAATCTACTCATTTCTGCACACTCCATTATTTTCTGAATTATTTCCTCATCCATCGGAATTTTCTCATTTTTCCAATTTTGTGCAAATACAATCCTGGCTGCTGTTAATACATTGATAATCAAATAGGTTAACTCTTTGTTATAACCCTCAGTCAAAATTCCCAATAAAAATGTGTCTGGTTTTAAATCTATAGGTTGTTTTATCATTTTCTCCAGCCACATATGTATTCTCGTCCAATACTTTTTAACTTCTGTGCATGTCCATCGCATATGATAGTATGATCCTGGTAACTTCTGACATTTCCAGCACTTTGCCGACGTATCTTTAAAGGTTGCTTCTCCCCTTGATTAGTTACCAACCATTGCTTCTTGTCTTGCCTTTGGGACTTTTGGAGAATAAAGTTAGTTGAGAATAAAGAATAAAGCTAGTTTCCATCCATTGCTTCTTGTCCTGCCTTCAGGTACTTTGGAGATTAGGTTGACTCCTTTTTCTTTGTGGCAACCCCTGAGATTAGGGGAACACTGCTATTCTGTTCACCCCAGTTGACACCTACCGTGTTTCCCCCAAAATAAGACCTTGTCTTATATATTTTTTGCCACCAAAAAAGGCACCAGGTCTTATTTTGGGGGATATCAGCCACTGACTAACCTCACTTGTGCACATCGCCCCAAGCCTCCTTTTTGCTGTCAGAGGCCTTCAGGAACTTCTTCTTCTGTGGCCGGCAAGGCTTTTTTGATGGTCTCTGCAACCAATAACAGAGCTCTGGATCGATCCAGAGCTTTATTATCAGCTACAGAGGCCTTCAGAAAAGCCTTGCCAGCTGCAGAAGAAATAGGCTGGCAAGGCAGGTATCGGGGGGATGCGATGCCTTTTTATAACTGTCCAAAGGTAAGTAGTAGGGCAGCTTCACCATCCCCTCCCCATCCCCAATGCAGCTTAATTTTTATCCGTCCATTCTGGAGTGGGTAGGATCTTAATTAGGGTTTATTTGGGGGGTAGGGCTTATATTGGGCACACTTGTAAAAAAATCAAGCTAGGACTTATTTTCAGGGTAGGTTGTAATTTCGGGGAAGCAGGGTAGTTGATTCCTTCCTCAGCATAAAAAACTCAGGAAATTTCTCAGCTCAGGAAATTTCCAGCTCAGGAAATTTCCACCAGGAAGGCTGAGACAAAGGTATCCAGATGGCATCCCAGAAAAAGGCTATGGAAAGCAGTAAGGTTATTGCGCTGCTATCAAGAGAAGTACATGGATAGACCCATTCAATTACTGAAGGATAATGTGGCAGCACCTTAAATGAATGAATACATGATTATGTGTGGACCAAACTACTTAATTAGTTCATGGGTCAGTTTTTCTTTGAAGCCAAAAGTTGCATTCACCCAGCAAAGGGTAGAAGCACTTGGAACCACGCACCGTTCGCATTCAGAGCTCTGAAATTCAAGCTATTCCAAGCAACCTTTGTGAATTACAGGTAGTGTCAGGGTTCCGGCGATTGCCTGAATTAAATCATAAGCCTCGAGCCAAGCTTCAAAAGAATCCAAAAGATTTATTAGGAGCAACATGTCGGCACTGACCGATATGAAGCCAACTCTGCCACGCGTAAATATGCTTTACGAGTTGACAGGTAGCCTTTGATTTACAACAATGCATTTACTGACTGTTCAAAGTTACAATGGCATTGAAAATGACTTATGACCATTTTTCACACCATTGCAGCATCCCCCTGGTCACGTGGTCAAAATTCAAAATGCTCGGCAACTGACTTGTATTTATGATGGTTGCAGTGTTCCGGGATTTTTTGCAATCTTCTGATGAGCCAAGTCAAGGGGGAATCCAGATTCACTTAACAACTGGGTTACTAACTTAACAACTTCAGTGATTCCCTTGTGCCAAAAAAGGTCTTAAAATGGGGCAAATTTCACTTAACAACTCTCTTTTTCAGCAACAGAAATTGTGGACTCAACTGTGGTCATAAATCAAAGATTGCCAGTATAATAGAAATAGACTTAATTACCCTTTCATAGTGCTTTACAGCCCTCTGTAAGTGGTTTACAGAGTCAGCCTCTTGCCCCCAACAATCTGGGTCCTCGTTTTACCCACCTCGGAAGGACAGAAGGCTGAGTCAACCTTGAGCATGGTAAGAATCGAACTCCTGGCAGTGGGCAGAATTAGACTGTGGTACTACAGTCTGATCACTAGGTACCATGGAAGGAAGGAAGGAAGGAAGGAAGGAAGGAAGGAAGGAAGTGCAATACCACTTAGATTTATATACCGCTTTATAGTGCTTCACAGCCCTCTCTAAGCGGTTTACAGAGTCAGCCTCTTGCCCACAACAATTGGGGTCCTCATTTTACCCACCTCAGAAAGATGGAAGGCTGAGTCAACCTTGAGCCTGGTGGGATTTGAACTGCCAAATTGTAGGCAGCTGGCTGCAGCAGAAGTCGCTTGCAGTAATGCACTCTAACCACTGTGCCACAGAGGTTCCTAATGTGATAATGCCAATGACAAGGCAAGTTCTGAAAACCAGTGAAGGTCACATCTATGCAAAAAGATTCTACTTACTTGTACAATTCAATGGTTACTTTTTTCTCCCTTCTTGATGCAGGTTAACCTTGTTTTGGATGAAGGGCGATCTCTGGGCCTCATGATTCGAGGCGGGTCTGAATACGCCCTTGGGATTTACATCACGGGGGTGGACAAGGATTCGGAAGCAGAAAACACTGGCTTGAAAGTAAGTTCAGATGAGATTCTGGTGTGAGTCCGGGAGGGCCCCCGTTTTGTAGAAATGAAGATGCTTAGATATAATTTCTGAGAATATCAGGTGACATTTCCATCACATTGACCTTTAAAAAAAATTATTGGGATATAATTGAAAAAGTAAAAACGAATAAAAGTCCAAAAAACTAGAAAGTGCAGGAAATAAAGGAAAAAAGTAGAAAAGAAAGAACAAAGAAGTATCTTCCCCTACCATCATGACAAGAACAATTTTAGTAAATTATCCCTATCTATTAAGAAAGAACAAATGGATGTTTCCCCATAACTCATCTCTTCATTATTAACAAAATCTTAAAGCTTTATCGTTTATTCCCAATCAGCAGAAGTCCATTAAGAGCTACCAGAAATAACTATGTAACTATTTTAACCTTGAACAAATGAACCAACTTTATATTCCTTCCCTACACTTTTAACAATCTTAGCTTTCAATCCCATGAAATAATGTCCTAGAACTTGACTTCTTTTCACCTTCTCTTCATCTTATCTCAGTAAATCCTTCAAAAACCTTAATGGATCTCTCTGTAAATCCAGTAAAAAAATATATGTCCAAATCTCTCTTCTGATTTAATACTTGTATGTAGAACTTGACCAAAAGTAGAAGCAACTTTTCTCAACTCCACCTCTTGTAGAAAGTAAACACAACAAAAACATCTGAATATTCAAAAGAAATGCTCAGACACTTTATGAATAAGGTAGAATATCAAAAGCTTTTTTTTTTCCATGGAAAAAAAGAAACTTCTAAAACAATTCAGGACAGTCCTAATTGCAAAATCCTCAACCAGAGTAGCAGTGATGGTCCTCTGGTTGAAACTATCAGAAAGAAGATACCATCTCTGTAACTTTCACTTTAGTCTGAGCTAATTCCCGTCTTCATTAAATGAGGACAGAGGTCTCACTCATCCTATTTTTTCCTTTCCCCCTATTTCAAGGACACTTCCTTCAATTCAGAAGTATTCACAACCAATCTTCATATTTTGTCACTCTAAATGACTCAGAAGGGGACCAAATGCAGAGATGGCAATTCTCCATTTCCCCCAATAGCGATTTTCTGTTCATTTGCTCATTAGTCTCCCACTGACACCTACCCCACCCCCACCTCCCCTCATCAGCTGCCCAAAAGGAAATTTCTCTTTTCTGTCCTGGATCACAAAATTGCTTGTTTTTGTAAAATGCCAAATGGTTTCAAGCAGGCGACAGAACATTAGGCTCAGGAAAGAGATGTGAAACGATAACTCTGGGTATATAATAAAGAACATTATTTCCTACAAATAAATGGCTTCAGGTCTTCAGCGGATGGTTATCATTCCATCTGTTCCCCTTACAAGTAGAAGTTAATAATCCTCCAAGACTAATGCCTAGTTTTCGGTGCCATTCTTCTACCTGCTACCTGTCAGGCATGAATAACAAGACCTGCATGCCTGGAGTTCAAACTAGCTACTTTATTGTTCTCCACCTATAATACAGGAATCATCCCAGACTTAGCAGATTTGCTGGAAAAGACTAGAGAAGGCTCAATGGCATTCAAGGAGAATGTCAGTGTTCCAGCGAGGGAGGAAGGTCCTGGAGGACTAGGCGTATGTGATCATCCAAGGTCTCAGTGTTGATGGGAATGTCATCCAAGGAGACAAGGACCCCCTCATAGAGGTGCTCATGTTTCTACCCCTCCCTTTTTTACGGTGACTCAAAGACAGGCATAGGAATATTTTATGAATTGACAGAAAGGGTCAGACTTTGTCCTGGAATACTGCATCCAGATTTGGTCACCACAATATGAAAAAGATGTTGAGACTCTGAAAAGGGTGCAGAGAAGAGCAACAAAGAGGATTAGTTGACTGAAGGCTGAAACATATGAAGAATGATTGCAGGAATTGGGTGCACCTAGTTTAATGAAAAGAAGGGTTGCCACAAAGAAGAGGGGGTCAACTTATATTTCAAAGCAGAAGAGAGAACAAGAATCAATGGATGGAAATTAAACAAGGAGAGAAGCAACCTGGAATTAAGGAGACATTTCCGAACGGTGAGAACAAATAACCAATGGAACTGCTTGCCTCCAGAAGTTGTGGTGCTCCATCATTGGAGGTTTTTAAGAAGAGATTGGACAATCATTTGTCTGAAATGGTATAGAGTCTCTTGCTTGAGTAGGGAGTTGGACTAGAAGACCTGCAAGGTCCCTTCCACTTCTGTTATTCTATGTTGAACTGTCTTGTGTTTACATAATGAGTCCATGCTAATTCCCTGTTTGATCCCTTGGGAGGGTTGCTGAATTCTACATATTTCGTGCTCCTCCCAGCTACACTCTCTCCTGATTAACAAAACTGGTTTTGGGATGCAGAATACATCTTCTCTACTTCATTTGTGGTTCTTGTTATTTTTTGCCCCCCCAGAATGTCCTGGGCTGCTTGAATGTAGAGAAGATCCGGGAATAAGGCTAGGGAAAACACGGTGGTGAGTTTTAGGGACACTCATCCGTCTTAGGAGCTCCCAGTTTTGATAGAAAACACTGGGAACTCAAGATTCCCATTTTGCTATGGGGGAGATCATTCAAAACATTACATCTCCTCATTAGTTGAGAATCGAGTGGCCACCGGATTGCACATTGGCCACTTGCTTTGACTTTTCAAGCTGCCGTGGTAGAAGCAGAAAGGAATTTTGCAAAATTCCACAAATTTTCCCAGCCGAGACTTGATTGATTGCTTGTCACCCAATCATCGGGAGAATATGCTAGGGCTGGTGGCAAAAGGTTTCTCTTCTGTCTTTCTCTGGATGGAAGTAAATATCATCCCCCATCATAGGGCAGGAACATATATCTTGCAGCCGGATTGGCCATGAATAATTCATCGTGACCTAGCTTTTAATGTGCTGGCTGTCACACTGGAGGCGAGCACCGCACTCTTGTGTCGGTTTCAACCATCATCTCTGAAGCCTTCCCACAACTCCTTGTTCCTCCTCTTTCCTGTCTCCGTGGTGGCTAACCATTTCAATCACAATAGAGCTGGAAGGGACTTAGAGGTCTTCTAGTCCAGCCCCTTGCTTGAGCAGAACAACTTATATACCATTTCAGACAAGCGACGAGTCTCCAGTCTCTTCTTAAAAACCTCCAGTGATGGAGTGTCCATGATTTCTGGAGGCCAGCTGTTCCCGCTGGTTAATCATCCTCACTGTTAGGAAGTTTCATCTCAATTCCAGGTTGTTTCTCTCCTTGATTAATTTCCATCCTGTCTAACCCAGGCTTCGTCAAACGGAATTAAACACAAATTTGTTTTAAAAGCAAAACCTATTTTAATGCAACGCTGGGAATTACTTTCATTCACAGCCAGAACTAAACTTAAATAGTTCCCCAAGATAAACACACGCCTGTCAGTCCTGTGGAATGCTGCCAAAAACAGAAGTATCCGGATTAATTCAAACAGAAACCAACTGAAGTACCAGAAAAAACCGATCGAAATACACAGAGCTTCAAAGAGGATTCGGAATCAATTGAGCTGCTTTGCTTCCTGCAAAGCTTTTGTCATTGAGGTCTGACTTTTATCCCTTGTGGGGGGGGCAATCACGTCCCAGCCTTACTCCCGAGTCACCCCTTCTACTTCAGCTGCTCTTGCCTTCTAGCAGCTCTGCACATGCACGCACTGGGAACAGGCTCCCCTGGGTCCTCTGCCTTGCTGCTGCAAGGCTCCAAAGGCTCCAAAGGCTCCAAAGGCAGGACCTCACTGCCAGATGGTCCTGGCCCCATCCCTGCATCAGATGCAGGACCCTCATCCAAGTCCTTTCCAGACTCCCTGATTGGTTCCATTTCTTCCTCACTGTCCAATACCACTGCCGGCTGCACCAGCTGCCGGTGAACCACAACACATCCATTGTTTCTTGTCCTGCCTTCTGGTGCTTTGGAAAATAAGTTGACCTGCTCCTCTTTGTGGCAGCCCCTCAAATACTAGAAGACTGCCATCATGTCACCCCTCATCTTTTTCTTTATCCATACCCAAACTAGGGAGAACAGTGCAGAAATTATGAAAGGGTGAATTAAGACCACGTCGTTCCATTTTCAGGTTGTCTCCCTTACACCTTTAGAAGTCACCTGTGCATGAAAATATAATGCTCCATAGAGGGTAAGAGAGTCACGATGGCAATAACATTCTTTAATGGGATTCTCTTCCCCCTGGCTCTGTTCTTGCCAAGTTCGCCTGGTTTTACAGACGGCAGGCAGCTCTGGAAAAAAAAAAAAAAGCCAGTTGATGAGAAGAAGAAGCAGCCCTGAAGGCTTTTTCCAACCATTGGCCTTGTCAATGGTGACCGGGACTTGATTTCAGCCAGCAAAGAGAAACAAAAGAGATTAGGGACTGAGTTGATCAACATTCTCCTTTGCTGTTAATTACCTGGCCCCGCAGCTATTAGACAAGAGAGAAAATTACTTTTTAACCAGGCCAATTACAAACCCAAGGACTGGGCATCAACCAAAGGTCAAGCTCAGTTAGTTTAAATCTTTTTTTTTTTTAAATGTGTGTGGTTTAGGGTATTGTGTGAATTGAGAGCATTTTGTCAGTGTGCAATTTGAAAGGGGGGAGGGGGTTAAATCAGTCGTCCCCCCAAAAAAGGAGAATATTTGTAGCTTGAGTTGAAAGGAGAGGTCCTTGATGCTCTCTGAGCTTGGTGATTTTCTTGCAGACGTTTCATGGCCCAACTAAGTAGTATCAACAGTGCTAGAAGGGATTGGGGTTTGTGGAGTGGAGGGAGGAGGAGGAGGAGGAGGAGGAGGAGGAGGAAGGGGAGGAGGAAGTGGAAGAGGAGGAGGAGGAGGAGGAGGAAGGGGAGGAGGAAGTGGAAGAGGAGGAGGAAGACAACTGTGGGGTTCTTGGTGCTCTCTGAGCTTGCTTATTTTCTTACAGATGTTTCATGGCCCAACTAAGTAACATCAACAGTGCTAGAAGGGAGTGGGGTTTGTGGAGTGGAGGGAGGAGGAGGAAGACAACTCTGAGGTTCTTGGTACTCTTGGAGCTTTCTTGTTTTCTTGTGGATGTTTCATGACCCAACTAAGTAACATCATCAGTGTTAGAAGGAAGGAGGTGGAAGGAGGAGGAGGAGGACAATGGGGAGGAGGACCAGAAGAAAGATGACTGTGGGTTTCTTGGTGCTCTTTGAACTTGGTGGTTTTTTTGCAGACATTTCATGACCCAGCCAAGTAACATCATCAGTGCTAAAAGGGAGTAAGGTTTGCTGTTATTCCTCTGATTCACTCCCTGATGGTGTTAGCTACTTTGGGTAATGACACGTCTACAAGAAAACAAGCAAGCTTAGAGAGCACAAAAGAACCCATCAGTCATTGTGTCTGCTTGAAGATAACTCCTAACCATGGATCATGGTCAATATGACAGCTGATGGCCAATGTAGCTAGAAGGGGCAAAGAGCTACTGTTGATATTATCAATGAAAATAATTTGGGTGGGTTCATTTTCCAAGGTTTCCACCTTCCCATGGGAAAAGATCTTTCGAATTCCTCAATCATCTAGGTCATAGTTGTCCCAAAGCTGCTTTTCAAAAGGCAACTGGACTTCCTTGGTTTTCTCCCCCCTTGAAAACACTTTTCATCCAAGAATTCAACATTTAGAAATGCACTTTGGGGACTTCCAATGGGAACTTCGTTCCTCCTTTCCCTACAGGTTGGAGACCAGATTCTGGAGGTCAACGGGCGAAGCTTCCTCCACATTTCCCATGATGAGGCCGTGAACCTCCTAAGGTCCTCCCGCCATCTCATCATGACCATCAAAGACGTGGGAAGGCTACCTCATGCCCGGGCCACAGTGGATGAGACCAAGTGGATCACCAGCTCCCAGATTGGAGAAACGATGGTCAATTCTGCAGGGTTGGTATATCCCCAGAACAAGAGTTCCTTTGCAGGAGTGGCTTGTTATAAGCACAGTCGGTTGGACTGAGCACCATGGGCTCTTTCCTAAGAATGCTGAGCTCTGTAATGGAGTAGACCAGGGTTTCTCAATCTTGGGAACTTGAAGATATGTGGAGTTCAACTCCCAGAATCCCCCAGCCAGCATGGCTGACTAGGGAATTCTGGGAGTTGAAATCCACACATCTTTAAGTTCCCAAAGTTGAGAAACACTGGAGTAGACAACTTCCTGATAACTAAGGAAGGCCAATCTTTGGCCAAAGGATTAAGGATTCCAAATTGTCTGTCTGTCTATCTACCTCTATATCTATCTATCTTATATCATCTATCTATCATTTATGTATCATCTATCTATCTATCTATCTGTCTATCCTCTATCTACTTTATCTATCTATATCTATCTATTTATCTCATCTATCGATCTATCCTCTATCTACCTCTATCTATCTCTATCTATCATATATCTATCTACCTACTTATCTACCTATCTAGTTTGTATGTCTATCTATCTAGCTGTCTGTCTAGCTGTCTAGGTAGACAGACAGACAGACATGTAATAAAATTTATTGGCCATCTTACCACAAGATAACCCTGGGTTGCTGTTGTAAATTAGATGGTATGGCTGGCCCAGGGAAAGAAATTAGTCCTTTCTGTTCTGTATAAGCTCCCATGAATATTTCAGAACTCACACTAACACTTCCATGGATTTCCTGCTTCAAATTCAATATTGTCAATATTCAAGCACGAAGGGGCTGCATGACCAGTTTTTAAAGCATTGCTTGGATTTCTACAGCATGCTAAGACAAGCCAGTTCAGGTTCACCATAATGATACAGATTGGAAATAATAATAACATTAATATTAAATATACTGTATATATTTGGCCCATCTACTAGAATTAGTCTAGAAAATCTAGAATATTGTGCTTTGTATTTCTTACCTTCTGTGATATCTGATGGCTGAGATTTCCTGATGTGAGAAAGAGAACATAAAGTTGGAAAAACAGGAAAGCAAATAAAATAATCATAGTACCAGGTCTCCCTAAACCTATGGGGAGATGCCTATGATGTATTTTCAGTCTTCTTATGAATAGAAATTGATCAGTTCAAATCAGGATGGACCAGGGCATGATAATGATGGTGTACTGGTGCACGGTTGGTTAATGAAACATCTGCAATAAAACCACCAAGCTCAGAGAGCACCAATTATAATCTCCATAAACCCAACACTAAAATATTAGTCCAATGTTTGAATCCTCGAGAAGGAAAGTAATTTCCCCTTATATAAGGAATAATCTTACATAAATATATTGTGGGTTTACATTTGGGGAAATGGATACATCTGCAAAAGGGACAAACCAACTGGATAAGATTGTTCCATCCAGCCCATATGTACAAAGTTCTTAAATTTTTGTAAGACCACACCTTAAATATATGTAAGACCACACTGCATCCAGTTTTGGTCACCACACTATAAAAATGACTCTAGAAAAAGTGCAGAGAAGAGCAACCAGGATGATTCGGGGACTGGAGGCTAAAACATACAATGAACGGTTGCAGGAACTGGGCTTGGCTAGTCTANCATATGAAGAATGGTTGCAGGAACTGAGCCTGGCTAGTCTAGGGAAGAGAAGGACCAGGGGAGACAGGATAGCAGTCTTCCAGTATTTGAGGGGCTGCCCCAGAGAGGAGGAAGGAGTCAAGCTATTCTTCAAGGCACCTAAAGGCCAGACAAGGAATAATGGATGGAAACTGAATAAGGAGAGATTCAACCTGGAAATAAGGAGACATTTTCTGACAGTGAGAACAATCAATCAATGGAATAGAAATTGCCTTCAGAAGTTGTGGGAGCTTCATCCCTGGATGCTTTCAAGGGGAAACTGGACTGCCACCTGTCAGAAATGGAGTAGGGTCTCCTGCTTGGGTGGGGGGGTTGGATTAGATGACCTACAAGGCTCCTTCCAACTCTTGTTAATCTGTCATATCTATTGGACCACTCTGAGACACAGAAGGCTAAAACTTGACATGACCCCGATCTACTGATATTCCTGATGCACATCTGATCTTCCACATTTGTCAATGTTCAGCCTTCAGCAATTTGTCTGTTATGGTATAGGGTCTCCTTGAGCAGGGGGGTTGGACTAGAAGACCTCCAAGGACCCTTCTGTTATTCTGGAACATCACCCAATGGCTAAAATCTCCGTCTATCTTCATTCCCAACCTTCTTTTTGGTGACAACAGCTGTCTTTCATTGCAGGGCCTCTGACGATCCCATGGGGGAGATGATACCAAAGGTAAGGTGGAGATTTTGAAGCGAGTGTCCTATTCTGTTCAAACTATCTAGAAAGGCAGTATTACCATCACTATTCCCATCCTCTCTATTGAGAATAACACTTCTGTAGTGTTGTGGAAATTCGTTGTTTAGCAGAGTGGTGGCGCGGGGGTGAGGGGGACTGTCCTTGTGTCTAGTTGTTCTGACGTGCACTGCCCTATGGCATTGTTTTGAGGGGAGCAGTTGAAAGAAGTTTATGTCCAAGATGCGAGGGGGTCTGTAGAAATTTTCACAGTCCTATTTCTGGCTCGGTGCTGTGGCCCGCCAGCAGAGCTGGCAACAGAATCGGACAGTGAGGAGGTCGGGAAAGAACATGGGCCAGTCCTGGAGTCTGGGAAAGGCTCTGACAAGGGTTCTGCATTGGAGGCAAAGATGGGGTCAGGGCCATCCAACAGTTATCAGCTGCCTTCAGATCCGGAGATCAGTGGGGCAGAAGAACAGCTGGAGCCTGTTCCCGATGTGCGCATGCGCAGAGCTGCCAGGAGAAGGGAACAGCTAAGGAACAAGGGTCGACTCAGGAGTAAAGCCACAGGTGGACGGTGAATGTCCCCTCCCATAGGGAATAAAAGAGGAGTGAAAGGGAAGTGGTGTTTGCAGGAGACAATTGGTTCAATTCATTAGGGTGATGATTTGTTCCAGACTTCTTGCCAAGTATTGTCTGCTACAGCATGGCATTTGGCAACTCTCCAAGCCTGATAAAGGTCTGTAGTTGTGAAATCTCATGAAAGACTGTTTGCTGGGACTTTGCTGGAGAGGAATTCCCTTTAACCCGAACAAAAGGGGTTTTATCGGGATGAGGAGTCGGCTTCATGATTTTGGGAAGCCTACCTACTGTAGGTCAGAACACTCATGCAGTAGACAGATCTTCCATGGAAGCCGTTGTTATTCACGGTGAATTCTCATGAATTCTCCAAGTAAAAATGGGAACGGAGAAAACTGTTTTCCATTGAGTCTTGTCTTTCGTTCCACTAAGCCTTTGCAAGATCTCATTTGGTTGGCATGGCAGCATCTTTATTTATTGGTAAGATCTTTTTTTTCTCCCCTCCCTCCCTGGTCCTACCTGACAATGAAATATTTTGAGCCTCAGATCTCCTGGAGAAGAGCAGGCAGGATTCATCACCTCTGAGCCATGGGCCTTTGGGTCTGCCAATCAGAAAGACGTTCCTTAATTGCTTTCGTTGTTGTTGTTGTGTTGTGGTTTCTCATTCTTCATGCCTCAACTTGACTCAGGCTGCTGTTTTATCCCAGAGCCCATCCCTTCTCCAAGATTAGCTTAAACTGAAACAATTGGAGAAGGGCTCTGTTGCTTTCCTCGCATGCATATTGTATAACAATTATGATCCCTAAAAGCTAAGGAGATTAAGTGGATCTCTTACTCCTTTAGGCAGGGTAGTAAGCTAAGTTGATTTGTGTTTCTGCTTCTTTCCCTCTTGGATTGCTAGTGATGGATAGAACCTTGTCAAGACTGAGTGTTTTTCCCGATGGAAACCAGTGTAAATGTCATGCCCCCATGGAGTCTGACTCCAAGGAGGAAGAGATGAACAGCTGACAGAGAGTGGGAGAGTGGCTCCATTGGCTATGGATAAAATGGGGGAAGGGCAAAGTCCGCATAGGCAGAGCGGAGAATAGGTAGAACAAGGGAGAGGGAGTTCAGAGGAAGACCCAGGCCCACCCCCTCTTCATCCTAGGGCATGCAGGGAGGAACGGAGAAGGGAGTAACGTGGGTTGCATGGCTTATGAGGGAGGAAAGGGCCCTGATTCCCTTTACAAGGCACACTTGGGGAGGGAGTTTAAAGGAGAGGCAGTTGCAAGCTGTGTTTGCTGGGAACAAATGTTGAGTTTATCTAAATGTTGGCTGCTGTTGCCTGCATTCCTGTAATCCTCCCAACTGGTTTGATTTACTGCCATGTTGCTTCACTTCTGGAAGTCTTTATTGTGCCCTGCCAGATTTATTGCTTTCTCTTGCTTTGTTGGATTTATAGTTCAAACTTTTCTGTTTACAAAGTTTTGAACTACAATATCTGCAGCCAAAGGCTGTTGCAGGTTCCTGGGAGAGTTTTTCTCCAAACCGGAATGTAACAGGGACATTGGGGGTAAAGTTGGAGCTAATAAAGGAACCCCTACTTATTTTCTGGCTGGGTTGTCTTTGTGCCATGCCCTGGGTCATCACACATACCCTTTCTGGGATTCGAACCTGGGCTACTTTTGCATATTAGATATATGTATTAACCTCTAAGCGATGGGCTCTCCTCGCTTTGTCAGCTATACCAGGGGAGAGATTAAGTGTCTTTTCCCAGTGAAACCGGTTTATCAGAGCAAACTGGTCTACCCAAATATGGGATGGAGCATACTGATTCCGCTTTCACTTTTCAGTCCCAATCCAGGGGCCTTTGCAGCGGTCGCTTTGGCAACAAACTATTTTTGTGTCAAATTTACTTAGTTAGTTGTGAAGTCATTAGTTGCAAAGTCATGTCTGACCCATTGCAACCCCATGGAGAATGTTTCTCCAGGCCTTCCTGTCCTCTACCATCTTCTGGAATCCATTGAAGCTCACGCCTACTGCTTCAGTGACTCCATCCAGGCCCCTCCTTCTCTGCCGTCCCCTTCTTCTTCTATTGCTCTCCATCTTTCCCAGCATTCGGCTCTTCTCCAAGTAGTCCTTCCTTCTCATGAGGTGGCCAAAGTCTTTGAGCTTCATCTTCAGGATCTGGTCTTCTAAAGAGCAGCCAAGGTTGATCTCCTCTAGGACTGACTGGTTGGATGGCCTTGCAGTTCAAAGGACTCGCAGGTGTGTTCTCCAGCACCATAGTTCAAAGGCCTCCATTCTTTGGCGCTCAGCCTTCCTTATGGTCCAACTTTCACAGCCATGCATTGCAAACCATAGCCTTGTCTCTGATTTCTCTGCTTTTTGGTGTGCTGTCTAGATTTGCCATAGCTTTCCTCCCCAGGAGCAAGTGTCTTTTAATTTCTTGGCTGCAGTCCACATCTGCGTTGATCTTGGGGCCCAGGAAGGCTCCATGAAGCGGGTCAAATTTATTTTTTACCGACAAGGAAATAAAGGGAGAGACCAGCACTGCTGAGACTGTCATTCATAAATTCATCCACATTGGAAACTCAGCCCACCTTTTCGTGGACTTCGATTCAAATTTCAGAAGCACTGCTGCTCCACCTCTGAAGATTTTTGCAGAGCTTCTACTTCTGAAGGAGCAAACCACTTCTGCTCACCTTTTGAAAACGGACACCTGCTGAAGTTGCAGAGGTGGCTTTTGTAGATGCAAAAAATTACAAGAGTCTTTCTGTGGTGCTCCCTTGGAGCTGGCTAGCCTTCGTTTTCTGCAGAGCAAAAGTTGCACAATAAGCAGTTTGAATTTTCAGGAAGGCAGAGGGAGAATAATAAAACACGATAATAGCTCTGGAAATGATAGCGGAGAATATTTGCAGCTCGGGGTTGAATGGTGAGGTCCCCTCCCTTCCAGCACTGAGGATGTTACTTAGTTTGGTAATGAGACATCTAAAAGAAGCTCAGAGAGTATCAAAGACAGGTATCCCTCAACTTACGACCACAATCAAGCCCAAAATTTATGTTTCTAAGCGAGACATTCGCCCCATTTTACATCATTCCTTGCTCCAGTTGTTCGTTGAAATCACTGCAGTTGCTAAGTTAGTGACCTGGTTGTTAAGGGAATTTGTCTTCCTGAATTACTTTGCTTGTCACAAGGTCACAAAAGGGGATCACGTGGGATACTGCAACTGTCATAAATATGAGTCAGTGGCCAAGTATCTGAATTTTGATTCATGAGGATGCTGCAATGGTTGTAACTGTGAAAAATGGGCATAAGTCACTAAATAATAATAAGTCATTAAAGGAACTGTCATGCCCCTGTTGGAGACTGACTCTGAGGGAGAGATGGAACAGCTGACAGGGAGCTGGCTCCAGTGGTTGTGGAGGAAACTGGGGAAGGGCACAGGCCAGATGGGCACTCAGAGGAAGACCCAGGCCCACCCCCTCTTCAGACTAGGGCATGCAGGGAGGAGCAGAAAAGGGAGCAATGTGAGTGGTGTGGTCTACAGGAGAGGAAGGGGCCCTGATCCCCTTCATGGGCTGAGCTAGGACAACTGGTTAAAAGGACAAATTGTGCATGGCAAAAGTTGCTGGAAGCAAAGCGTGCATTATTCTTGTCAGAGCTTATCTATGTTTTGGCTTCCCCCCAACTGTGGTTGCTGTGTTATTCTGGTAGAAGTGTGCAATTAATCATCTTTGCCTGCCGTAGGAATTCCTTCAGTGTGGTTTGTGTTGGGTTTTTCATTTCGAATTAACTTTGCTTTGGATGCAGAGTGCATTTACTCCCTCCATAAACTGTTTTCTTTAAGAGTTTGATTTCCAGGATAATTGGATATTGGGGCCATTAAAGGAATTTTATGCTATTTTTGTGCCTTGGTTATCTTTGTGCCATGCCCCAGGTCATCACAGGAACTATTGTAAACCTGTGGTGATTGTTTTCTTCTTCTTTTTCCTCCTCCTCCACTCAGCAAATCCCACACCCTTCTTGCCCTGATGATGTTATCTTGTTGGGTCATGAAATGTCTTCAAGAAAGCAACCAAGCTTAGAGAGTATCAAGGACCCCACAGTCTTCATTCTCCTCCTCCTCTACTCCACAAAGTCTACTCCCTTCCTGCACTGATGACACTACCTAGTTTGGTAATGAAACGTCAATAAGAAAGCCTTCTTTTCTCATTTGAGCAGACCCCATTGAACAGAAAATTTGTAGACAGGAAGGGGCACCAACAGTCTTGTGTATTACCATATGCTTACATCTGGAGAAAAAAAACTTTCCTCCACATTCTAAGTTACACCAATCAGAGAATTAAATTGCCACCAGCAATTAATCAGAATGGCACAATTCTGTACTGGACTCCCATTGGTGCATTGGTGAGCTTATTAAAGACTAGTTCTATACCCGTGCTTTGCTACAAAACCATGTGATCTGGCTTAGTTTTGGGATAGGAAAATAAGGTGAAATGTATTGTGCCTCTGCCTACCAGCATCCATCGGTATTCATCTGGATAGCATCCTGTCAGTGTTGTGAGAGTTGAGGGCTGTTTGGAAACTGAAGCATGGAAACTGAAGCAGTATTTGCTGCGTGGACAAGAAGGAGACAGCAAGGAGCCTGGGCATGGCTTAGCTCAACTGTTCTGTACTAAAGCTGCTTAGTGCTGCTGTGAAACTAAAACTGAAACTGAAACTCCTCTCCTCTGCTTGGGTTTTGCATTTGGAACAGATTTCTTCTCAGGCGGGGAGGGGGAGTAGAACTCCTTAGAATCAGAGCATGTTAATAATAATAATATAGGAAATACTAATGCTCTGATGGTCATTTTGAAAAACCCTTTCTTAATGAGCACCTAGAGCCAAGAGGAACATACGAGGCAAATTTCAAGTTTGTAGGCTTTATGGTTCTGAAGGTTTCATGATGATGCGTGAGTGGTATTTTGTTTTTAAATAGATAGATGAAAGATAGATAGATAGATAGATAGATAGATAGATAGATAGATAGATAGATAGATAGATAGATAGATAGATTGATTGATTTATAGATTGATTGATTTATCAGTATTCCCTTCCCCTCCCCTCCCCTCCATTCCATTCCAACCTTCCTATCCTACCCTACATTGTACATGCTATATTACCTTCCCTTCCACTCCACTCCACTTTATCAGGAGTCTCTAATGAATTTTAAAGGACAGATCTGCAACCTTGGCAGCTGTGCTAGTCTTGAGTCTGGAGTTCAAAAGAAATAGAATTGCACCAAGAGCTGTCAGGCACGAAGAATCGGGATTATGCATTAAGTTCCAGCTAAGAAGATTTATTGATGAAGGCTATGGACAAGAATCTAGTCAAAGAAAGGCCAGCGCTAAATTGGTGCTAGATAAGAGTTAAAGGAATTTAGGACCCACTTGTGGGAATGTAAGGATTCCAGGCTGATTCCTCTCTTGACTCTTTCCCCCAGGCTATGCTTCTTCTCTTACAACAGCATCACAGATGTATCTTATTTAGAGGCACATACAGATTAGTTGCAATTACAGCATTATGAACTATCCCCATTCTGACTCCAGAAAGCCAATTGTTATTCAGTGCTCAAGGAGATGCCAGGTTGAGGTTTCTTCCCTTAAGAGTCCTTCAGGATTTTGAGAACTCTCCAAACTAGGGATAAGAGAGCAAGCAATTTCAGGAATAAGCCCTAAAGAGGCAAACAGCAGAAATTCAGGTCCAAATTCAGAACCAATTTATGCTTTTAACCCTGGGCGGTATGTTCAATGCAACTCTTCAAGGACAGTTGATTCCCAAATATGAATTTGCTCTCAACACTAGGTGAAGCATCAGGAGCTGCAGTGCGTAGGAAAGTGGTGCCAGAGGAGAAGAACTAAGCTAACAACTCAGCAGGTTCACGACTGAGAAGAAGAAAAGTTGGTTTCCTGGGAGTATGAAGTGGCTTTTTTATTGTGGTTCCAAAAGAGCAGCATTTTACTGCTTCCTTGCTTCCCACAAAATTTCAAAGGACCCTGGAAGATTCCCCTGATATCTTCATCCTTTTTGATGCCAGTTGCAGAAGGAGGGAGGAGAATGGAGGAAGGAAGAGGAAGAAGCGAAGAATGAAAGAATAGAGGAGGAGGAAGGGGGAGAATAGAAAAATAATAGAGGCAGAGTGGGAGGAAAATGAAGAATAGAGGAAATGGAGAAGGAAGCGGAGGAGGAGAGTGGAGGAAGAAGAGAATAATGGAGGAAGAATAGAGGGAGAGAAGGGGAGAATAGAAAAATAATAGAGGCAGAGTGGGAGGAAAATGAAGAATAGAGGAAATGGAGAAGGACGAGGAGGTGGAGAATGGAGGAGGAAGAGGAGGAAGAGGAGAAGAATGAAGAATAGAGGAGGAGGGGAAGCTCTCTAACTTCTATTTACAAGCATCCCATGGCATTCACTCGGTCCCTTTGTAAACCAAATGCTGGGTGAAGGTGGACGGACCCAGCAAGTCCTTCTTAATGGTCTCATGGCCAATCCTGATTATCCCGCAGGCTGAGAAGCTGCAGGCGGGCAGGAGCTTCACCCTCCACCGAGCAATCAGCCTGTTTTTGAAATAAGGGCTACTTTCCAATCAATACTTCCAACGTAGTGGGCTTCTTCTCAGCAGGCTCTCCGCTCCATTCCGTTCCCCTGTGATTCAGGGCCATCAAACTCCCACCGTCTGGTCCTTTTTCAAATCCAGGTTTCTTCGTGCTTGAGAAATTACTGGAAAGGAAGAATGCCAAGGTGTCAAGGTTAAAGCTGAATGTGTGCCCATCAGCACTCATGAGCCTTAGCAGATAATGAGACAGTTGAGCGTTTGCAACACAGCTGAAATGCAAGGAAGGGAAAATAATAACTTGATGCTACCTTGAATACATATTCGGCCTCCAGATGTTTCTTCAACTCATTCCCAATAGCCCCAGATAGCTTGGCCTGGGAGGAGAGGCCTTGCCCATTCAGCAGCATTTGGAAAACTGCTGCATTTCTGCTCTCTCTTTCCATTGGCTGAAAGCCGATTTGGAACTTCGACTTAATCTTACATTCTGATTTCTAAAGGCATAACTTTGGACCGACAATGCCTGGAATTCTTCTATTTGCTCGCCTTCTCGGTTTTCTGTAGATGGTCACCCTATGTGGGTGACCTTGTAAGATGGAAAGTTGTGTTTGGGCACGCGTGGACACGGACACACACACCTTAAAGTACAATTGTCACTGCTAGAAACTTGATTTTTGTAACAGTGTCAGGCACGAAGAATCAGGACCGTTTGTAAGGTTGCAGCATAGATTTATTCAAGCTATACCCAGGATTCTGGTCGACTAATGTTCGACACTAAATTGGTGCCAGATAAGGATCAGCAGAATTCAGGAAGGGTTGGACATGCTTGTGGGAACGCAACGATTCTAAGCTGATGACGTACTTAACTCCGCCTCCCTTAATTGCCTGCTTTTCTCCTACACACAGAATACTAAACCTCTTAATTAGAAGAACCCAAGACACTTAAGGTATTTTGCCGACAGCAGGCTTCAAGTGGAATCCATAACATCTCTAATTAAAAGGCAACAATTATCAAGAGATCTACTTAAAAAAAAAAAAAAAAACATTTCTAGCTAAATGGACAAGGACATGTGTGTGGCCCAAGCAGTGTTTAAGAAAACCACTCACATTCATGTGCCGTAAAACAACAAGCCGATATTTTAGTCTAAAGGAAGCTTTTCTACTTAATGCCTACAATAATGTTATTCCTCAAATATATTGCTTTGGTGAATGTCATTCTGAAAATACAAGCGCTAATAAATCCCTTAAATTTATCATATTCCTCTTGTTATAATTGTGTGCTTCATCATCTGTTAGCCAGCCTCCTTTCTCTTGTCAGTATGTATTATGAGGACTGCTTGCACAGAATGTTCATTAATTAATAGGCTACGGTTTGAGTAATCCTAATTAATTTTCCAAAGCTGCTCTGTTGCTCTCCTCCTAGCCATCTTTCTATAAAGGTCTTATGGGATCTCAAGTAACGTTGAGTAGCCTGGTGAACCAAAGCCGAGTGATGCTGGAGGAACACGCACGCCACCTCCTGAATGAGCCCGAGAGGACCACCATGGCTTACTACCTAGATGAATATAAGGAGAAGAACATCTCAATTGATTCCCTCATCATGGCTCTCTTTGAACTGCTCAACACCCATGCCAAGGTTAGTTTGGTGGTTTTCTTGCAGACATTTCATGACCCAACTAGGGAACATCATCAGTGCTAGAAGGGAGGGGGGTTAGCAGAGAGGAGGAGGAGGAGGATTGCAAGTCCTTGCTGCTCTCTGAGTTTGGTGGTTTTCTTGTAGACATTACATTACCCAACTAGGAAACCTCATCCGTGCTAGAAGAGAGTTGGGTTTGCTCTTATTTCTCTTATTACCACAACTCCCTTCTAGCATGGATGAGGTTACCTAGTGTGGGTAATGAAACGTCCGCAAGGAAACCACTAAACTCAGAGAGCACCAAGGACCCCTCACATCCCTGATTATAGATATATTATAGAGTTGGAAGGGATCTAGTAGGTCAACCTAGTCCAACCCCCCCCCCGCTGCCCTAAAAGGAGACCCTACACCATTTCTGACAGATGGCAGTCCAATTTCTTTTGGAAAGCCTCCAGGGATGAAGCTCTCACAACTTCCGAGGGCAACTTCTGTTTCATGGGTTGATTGTTCTCACTGTCAGAAAGTTTCTCCTTATTTCCAGGTTGAATCAATGTAGATAGACGTACGCAATGTGTGCATGGCATCTTTCCGTCCGGTATGGTTTCCAACCACCACCCCCTCCCATTTCCCTGTCTTGTTTCTGCAGTTCTCCCTCCTTTCGGAGGTCAGAGGGGTGATAGCTCCACAAGACCTGGACCATTTTGACAACTTGGTTCTTAAGAGGGAAATAGAATTTATGAAGGCCCGGCAGCCTTCCGGGACAGGAACCGACTGTTACTCTACGACAACCTCCTACAGCGATTCTGCCTCGTGTACCGAAAGCCATTTTACATCCACCACGGCTAGTTCAGCTCGGGTAGGTATGGTTGTCTCAAGCTCAGCTCTCCAATTTTGGCCCACTATGTCTCTGTCCCCTTACACCGGTAGGCCTCGACTTCAGGGGTGCTATTCAGAAAGTTCTGACCAGTTCTGGAGAACCGGTAGCGGAAATTTTGAGTAGTTTGGAAAACCGGCAAATCCCGCCTCTGACTGGCCCCGCCTCCATCTGTTCTTTGCCTCCCATTGAGTCCCAGCTGATTGGTTGGGTCTCCTTTGATTGCCCTGCAGAGGAGAACGGAGCTGGAAAGCAGGTTAGTGGGGTGGAGAGGGAATGGAGATTTTGCAATATCCTTCCCCTGCCGCACACACCAAACCATACCCACCAAGCCTCACCCACAGAACTGGTAGTAAAAAAATGTTGAATCCCATCACTGCTTGACTTCCAATGGTTCATTTAGTGACCGGTCCAAGTTACAATGGCACTGGGGAAAAAAGTGACTTGGGACCGTTTTTCACACTATAAGCTTCCCCAAGGGTCACCTGATCAAAATTCTCAGCCACTGACTCCTACTTACGACCATCGCTGTGTCCCCTTTTGCTAAATCAATGGGGAAGCCAGCTTCCCTTAATTACTGAGTAATTTATCAACTATGGTGACTCCCTTAATGACTGTGGCAAAAAAAATGGGGCAAAAATGCTGTAAAATCGAGGACTTACCTGTATAGAAAATACAGCTGCCTCTGACTTGCAAAGAATATCACAATAATTGGAGCTGAGAAGCTAGCAAAAATTTAGTTGACACAAATTAAAGAGGAAGTCCGTGATCATCCAGGTAAAATCACTGTGGAATTCTTGGCGCTCCCTGAGGTTGGTTGTCTTCTTGCAGACATTTCAGTTCCTGACTATGTAACATTTTCAGTGCTGGTGAGGGTGGGGTTTGCTGCCTGAATATACTGTATACAGTAGCTCTGAGCTTGGTGGCTTTCTTGCAGATATTTCATTACCTAACTAGGGAACATCATCAGTGCTAGTGAGTGCGACTTGCTCCTTGTCTATATACAGTGGCACTGAGCTTTGATTGTTTTCTTGCAGACATTTTGTGACTCAATTAAGCAACATCATCAGTGTGAAGGAGAATGGGGTTTCTTGCCAGTATATATACTTACTGTGCAGTAGCTTTAAAATGTAAAGCTATTTTTAGATAGATAGACAGATAGATAGATAGATAGATAGATAGATAGATAGATAGATAGATAGATAGATAGATAGATAGACAGACAGACAGACAGACAGACAGACAGACAGACAGATGATATAGAGACATATATACATACATACATACATACATACATACATACATACATATAGAGATAGAGATAGAGAAAGAGGTAGAGGTAGAGATAGAGATAGAGATAGAGATAGAGATAGAGATAGATAGATAGAGACATAGAAATACAGATAGAGATTGATAAATATATAGAGAGATAGATGAGAGAGAGAGAGAGATTGAGAGAGAGAGAGAGAGATTTTTAACATTTTTTTTCTGAAGAAAGACTTGTTAGAGAGCAGAAGCCACATAGAAAAGATATAGTTTATTTTCCCCTGGCCAACCACTTCTTTCCCACATTCCAAGATTTTTCTTCCAATTACAGAAAGAAAGAAAAAAAAAACCACATTTGAGAACTGCCTAGGATAAAAGCCCCTGAGAGAAGGAATTATAAAAGGGGAAAATCGATTCTTTCCAGGAAATCAAGAAGACACCTGGATCTTCTGCCAGAATCTTGTCTTCCCTCCCATCTCCCCTCCCTGCCAAAGGAAGTTAGCGTAATCGCCTTTTTAAAATGTGCTGCAGCCCTGAGGGCCATGAAATCAATTTTCTGGTAATAAAAACACCTTTCATCAAAGCCTCATTAGCAGGCACAGGGAAAGAAAGGCTGTTTGACAAAAACAGGTTGCCGAATGCCTGAACTCCTGAAAGCCACAGCAAAGAGGTTGAGTATTCAAGGCAGCTGTGAAGGGAGTCCTTTTAATAGCAATGCCCATGTTTCCCTGAAAATAAGACCCTGTCTTATATTTTTTTCCCCACCAAAAAAAAGACACCAGGTCTTATTTTGGGGGGATGTCATCCACTGACTAACCTCATTTGGTTGCGTCGCCCCTGGCCTCCTTTTTGCTATCAGAGGCCTTCAGGAACATGTTCTTCTGCGGCCGGCAAGGTTTTCACGAAGGCCTCTGCAGCTGATTACAGCCAATAACTCTGGATCGATCCAGAGCTTTGTTCTCAACTACAGAGGCCTTCAGGAAAGCCTTGCCAGCTGCAGAAGAAATGGGCCAGCAAGGCAGGTGTCGGGGTGTGCATAAAAGGTAAAGGTAAGTAGTAGGGCAGTCCCACACCCCCCCATCCCTACCCTAGCTTAATTTTTACCTGTCTACTCTGGAGTGGGCAAGTTCATAATTAGGGCTTATTTGTGGGGTAGGACTTATATTGGGCGCACATGTAAAAATCAAGCTAGGGCTTACTTTCAGGGTAGGTCATATTTTGGGGGAAACAGGGTAGCACTTAAACTTATATACCGCTTAGCACTTTGACTTTTGATCGTATGTATCTCCTCCAAGGTGCAGTACACAAAGCGCCTCTCATTAAAAACCACACTCCTGATGTCACAAGGAACATATTACGCCAGGGGATCCGTGTTAGTCACAGCCAGCAGAAAAATCAAGAGAAGCCCGGGAACATCTTTTCCAACGAACGGTGTTTATTCAAAGCTTTTTCCTATATCCGATGATGGGAGCTGCTGCCACTTGCAAAATCTTACGCCTTTGAATAAAGCACAAATAATTTTTTTTAGAAAGTCCTCCTTTTTTTGGCTGCAAGTCACAGAAGCAGCTAGGATGATTCTTAATAAGCAAAGGACTTTTTAATATCCATTTGTGTTTTCGCACCAACGGGAAAAAGCAGATCATTTTTTTTTAAGGTGTTCTGCTTTTGTCTCCGGCCTGCTGTACTGCACGATGCAATTACTTTTCCTAAATTAGTCTTCCTCTTATGCCAAAAGCCATTCAAGTTAGAATCAGGCCTTCCCGAGCCTTGTAGGAATGAGCCCCTCCCTGTTTAATGTCCTATTGCATTAACAAACCCTTCTTTTGATCAACTTGGATCAGCCGCCCACCGGTTTTTCTGAAGGAACCTGCCCAAAGGTCTCGGATGAAAGCGAGGAGAAGGAGGCATTGCTTTTTCTCTCCAGTTTTCTCTGCAGAGGCATCCTTGATACGTTTCCCAATCCTGTCTTTCTGCCAAGCAGTTTTCATCTTGCTATACAAGCAAGAGCCCGATCGATCTGCTAAAACAAACTGAAATCCAATCGCTCTCTTTCTTGTTGACAGCCGACCCAGCCGTCTAAAACCAACTCGAACAGTTTGAAAACCTGTGGCTGTTTAAGTCAAAGGTGGTTAGTGACAGGGGGAGGGGAATGGCGGAGAGGAGAGAAAGGGACAGGAGGGGAAGGAAGGGAGGGAGGGAGAGCAAAGGAGAGGTGGGAGAGGAAGGAAGGGCAGAGGAGAGGAGAGGAGGAGGAAGGAAGGAAGGAAGAAGGAAAGGCAGAGGAGAGGGTAGGAAAGGGGAAGGAAGGGATTCTCATAGTGAATGAGAGAGGAGGGAGGGAGGAAAGAAGGAAGGGGGACATGAGGTGAGGTGAGAAAGTAGAGGAGAACAGAATAGAATAGAAGAAGAGAAGAGAGAGGAGGGGAGAGGAGAAAGAAAAAAAGGAGAGGGGAGAAAAGAAGAGTTTTATTTGGCTAAGTCTGATTAGACACACAAGGGATTTGTCTCCAGTCCAGAAGCACTCAGTGTACATGCACAACAACAACAACATCACCACCACCACCATCATTACAACAACAATAATACCAATAAAAGTGGGGGAGTAAAGAAGATGATAAGAAGGATAACAATACTACAGCCACATAACATGGATAAATAGACATAAAACACTACTGTGAAGATGAGGTGTTCAGCAGAGCGATGGCGGGTGGTGGTGGAAAACCGCTTCCGTGCCTGGTTGTTTTGGCACGTAATGCCTTACGGCACCGTCCCAAGGGGAGGAGTTGAAGCAGTTTATGTCCAGGGTGTGAGGGGTCTGTAGATATTTTTTTCAGCCTGCCTTCTGACCTGTGCAATATATGGGATCTTCATTGGAAGGAATGGCTTTCTCCAGGGAGAGCTCGGCCAATTTCCAAACCAATAAATACAGACCTGTCACATTTCAGCGTTCAATTTCTCCCTCCGGAACCCATTTTGAAAGTCAATCTACTTTCATCAGAGGGTGATGAGGAGGGAAAAGGACATTGCTGTGCCTGGGTTTTGCTTAGATTGCGTTTTCACTTTTTTAAGCTTCTAACCTATTTCTTCCTCTCCACCTATTCCATCTATTGCATGCTGTGTCCACATCAACACAACCCACATGGCCAGGAGAGACTCTTGTGGCTGATTGATTTGATGGAGGTAAGCAATTCTGGAGGGGATTTTTTTTCTGTGTAGAGTGTGTGTGTGTACGTTGTCAGACAGGAAACAGAAAGATCGAGTTGGAAAATGGAGAAAGAGGACTTGGGGCCATCGTGGTCCTAGCTGAAATTGGGATTGACTAAAGGACAGGAACACAGGACAAGAAACAATGGATGGAAACCAATCAAGAAGAAATCCAACGTTAGAACTAAGGAGAAATTAGACAGTGAGAACAATTAACCAGTGGAATGACTTTGCAGAAGTTGTGTGTGCTCCATCACTGGAGGTTTTCAAGAAAAGGTTGGACATGCATTTCTCCGGGATGGTGTAAGGTCTCCTGCCTTGGGCAAGGGGTTGGATTAGAAGGCCTCCAAGGTCCCTTCAAACTCTGTTAAAGGCTTCTTGAGAACTCTACCATTTGGATGGATCTCTGGAGAAGACTCTGATGTTGGGTGGAAAGAGAAGAAGGGAATAACCAGCAGCAAGGTTACAATGGGGATGGAGATCTCCTACATCAAGCAGATCTCTGCAGAAGACCTTGGTGTTGGGAAAGGTGAGTGGAAAGAGAAGAAGGGAATAACCAGCAGCAAGGTTACAATGGGGATGGAGATCTCCTACATCAAGCAGATCTCTGCAGAAGACCTTGGTGTTGGGAAAGGTGAGTGGAAAGAGAAGAAGAGGATGACCACCAGCAAGATGGGGTGGACTTAAGGGTAAGAAATTGTGGAAGTGTCCAATGGAAGACTTGAAAGACCAAACTGGAGGCAGATCCTGCTGGAGAAAACCTATCCTTGTGGCTGCTAAGGGTCAGCACTGACTTGGTAGCATATAATCAATGCATCTGATCAATCTATCCATCAGTGCAAAGATCAGCTCCTTTGAGAAGTCCATAATGCTATGAGAGGTGGAAGGAAAGAAAAGAAGATGACAATAAGCAGGGAGGTGGCTGGCCAGGCAGTGATGGTGAAATGGTCATTAGAAGATCAGAAGGACCTGGTTGGGAATGGATCTCCCTGAAGAAAATCGGTGTGGCTATTAAGAATGGACTTTGTGACACATAATCTATCGATCCATAACAAATGGAAAAAGTTGGAAAATTGGGACTTTGACTTCTGGATGATGACAAGCAGAGGTCTCCAACCTTGGCCACTTTAAGACTTGTGGACTTTGGGAGCCGGCTGAGGAACTCTGGGAGTTGAAGTCCACAAGTCTTAAAGTGGCCAAGGTTGGAGACCCCTGATGACAACCACGGTTTAATACAGGGAAGCTGTGCCTAAATTATGAACATGACTGACTTTCCTCTCTCCCTAAAATGCACTTAAAGCCTTTAAGCATTGTTTAATTTTTAATTTTGTTTCATTATGCCACGGAATTTCATTCAGGAGAAATGCACCATCGGATGCATTAATCTATCTGGAACTTCAAAATTGATTGATTTATTTTTTAAAAAAACAGGAGAGAGAGAAAAAAATGGAAGAGATTCCTGCAGATGGCTTCCAATTTTGAGGGCCAATATTTTCCTACCATGTTTTTGTTTTCCTTACAGAGTAGGTTCTCCTTCAGCAAACGGTACTGTTTTATCAAATTTCATTCAGCTCACCGTTTTTGCTACTGATGGTTGATCCTTGCCTGAAGGAAAAAAAAAATCTTTCTGTCTTGCTTCTTGCTCTCCAAGTCTTGTCAAACAGGAACCGTTAGGCCAACCTTGTTCCTGTCACCTTCCTCTTAAGGATTTCTCCAATTGCTGTCATGTTTTATTAGCAGGGGCTTAATTATGCTTTGTACTAATTGAAAACGGCTCGGGCATTGCTTCCCAAATTGGCTTTAAAACAGAGCCAGCCACAATGGGAGGAGGGGAAGTGGGAGGGTGGTTTTTCTTTCTTGACAATTCTTCCTGAGGTTTCTCGAATTTTGGGGAAACCTGGGATTGACTGCCCCCTTGTGCATCGAGTAGAGGATGGTGGCGACTTAGGTGAAGCCAGGCAAGGAGATTTGAGTTAGAAGAAAGAACTTTGAAAGGAGAAGAAAAGATGGGTGAGGAGGAGGGATGTGACAGTTGCCTTTGTTATGAAACGGCCAGAGTGATAAGAGAAACGAGAGAGAAAGAGGGAACTGATTGAGAGGGTTAGTAAGAGATGGATGGATGGATGAAGATATAGAGATATAATAGAAGAATAGATGAATAGACAGGAATGGAGCATAGGTAGATGATAAATAATAGATAAATGATAAATAGCTGGACAGATAGATCAATGGATGGATGGATGGATAGATTAGATAGATAAATAGATAGATAGATAGATAGATAGATAGATAGATAGATAGATAGATAGATAGATAGATAGATAGATAGATATTGGAGAGAAAGAGATGATAGATGGATAAATGATGGAGAGAGAGAGAGAGAGAGAGAGAGAGATACCGTAGATCAATACTGGAGAGAGAGAGAGAGAGATAAAATGAATGGTGGTGTTTTGACTTTGTGTGACCTTTGTGTGCAGTTTTCCTGGTTCCTTAAACTTCCCAATCTATCAAAAGTCACTATATTTAGCCTTAGAAGAGTGATGATATGGATCTTTCACCCAACCAGATGACAATGTCTATTTCCAATGCCTATTGTTGCTGATAATCAGCCCAAATACAAGGTAGGGTCCAATTTCCAACGTTGGTTGCTCCTACTTTTATTAGGGAGAGATTGAATGACCCTGAATGACTGAATGGAGAAGAGCTTTGTATACTGAAAGAATTTGGGGTTGGATCCCTCTGTAACACCACATTCCTTGTTCTTTCCCTGCTTGCCAGAATTCTTCTGATGGGGGTAGAAGTGAAAGCCAAAACAGGATCAATGCCTTACCTGACATCTCCCTGGTAAGACTTGGTCATCTCAAGAGGTTCTCCTCCTGATTGTTCTCCAAGCTTTAATAGTTCTGAGTGGTATTGGTCTATGAAATTGTTGCCTTTCTTTCTTTACATGAGTACCCATCATCCATCCTATCATTTTGTTCTGCTAAAAGAAGTGGAGGCAAAGGGGTAGCAGGGGACAGAGAGTAGAGGACCTTCTGGTACATCCCATTTATGTCACCAGAGTCTTTGCAGCTCCTTATAGCAGCAGAGTTACTTCCCAAGGAAGGCCATCTTAGACTATTGCTGTCCCAGGTTTAATTCTGGTATCCCGCTGAGACATGGATTCTTTAACTGATAAAAGAGAATATTAGTAGTTCAGGGTGGGCTTGTGGGGACATTGGTGCTCTCTGAGCTTGGTGGTTTTCTTCCAGATGTTTCATGACCCAACTAGGGAACATCACCAGTGCTAGAGGGTAATGGGTAGAGAGGAGGAAGAGGTAGAGGAGGAGGATTGTCGGGTCCTTGGTGCTCTCTGAGCTTGGTCATTTTCTTGCAGATCTTTCATTACCTGATCAGGTTACATTATCAGTGGTAGAAGGTAATGGGGGGAAGAGAAGGAGGAGGAGCTTAGTGGTTTTCTTATAGATGCTTCATTACCCAACTAGGTTACATCATCAGTGCTAAAATGTAATGGGTAGAGGGGAGGAGGAGGAGGAGGACTGTGGGGTCCTTGGTACTCTCTGAGCTTGGTGGTTTTCTAGCAGATCTTTCATTACCTAATTAGGTTACATTATCAGTGCTAGAAGGTAATGGGAGGAGGAGCTTGGTGGTTTTCATGTAGACATTTCATTGCCACACTAAGCAACATCATCAGTGCTAGGGATTCTTCATGCTATGTCTTTAAGCAGTGACTAAATTCACAGTCGGTCACTTGTTGGCTGGAGCTTAAATGTGTAGCACAGTTGTACGACCTTCATCCATCTGAGGAGTTCATATTCAACGAAATCCATGCTTGTTTCTGGCTGGGACCTTCCCTCAGTTGGAATATCCACCCCTGACTTCTCCCTCAGAACGGAAGGAGGGCTCCCAGCCTGAAACAAGCTGGCTCTGCCTCCCCTGCTCTTGTGGCCACGTCTGAATATTCTTTCCTCTGTTTAGGATGATGTCTCCTCTTTCTATGAAGAACTTCCAGCTTTTAGGGCCTCACCTCTGGCTCCTTCCTCTCAGTCACGGCCAGATCCTTCAGACCAAGTGCACAAACCCAGTTTGGGACCATCTGAATCTTCCCAGTCGGGGCTGTTCTTCGTGGCCCCTCAAAGCCTCTCCGAGAAGGACACCCACAGCCTCGCCTCCAACTCCACGGAAGACTCGGCCTCCAGCTCCATCTACGCGTCCATCTCTCCGGCGACTCGCGTTTCGAGGAAGCCCCTGGAAGCCCGGCTGTTGACAGTCCACCAGCACCCCATGCTACCTTTCCCTCGGATCCAGTCACCCACCCGGTTGAAACAGCCTTCCCCGGAGGCTGCTGGCACAGCCCCAAGCTCCCCTACCCACCCACCCCTTCCCTCCCGCCCAGCTGCTTCCCCTCCCAGAGAGAAGGGGGGTTTTGAAGTGGGGAACACGCAGCACTTTATCATGGTTGAAGTTCATCAGCCAAATAGCGAACCGGATGTGAATGAAGTCAAGCCATTGCCTCATGCTAGAGGTGACCACTTCGTTTCTTTGAAGTGCTTCTTTGTCTCATCTCCTTCCTTCTTTCCAATTCTTTCTTTCTTCCCTCTTTTTGTTTCTGCCTTCCTTCCTGTCTCCTTTCCTTCCTTCCTTCCTTTCTTTCTGCCTTCCTTACTTCCTGATCCACCCACCCAACCTCTTCCTTCCTTCCTTCCTTCCTTCCTTCCTTCCTTCCTTCCTTCCTTCCTTCCTTTCTTTCTTATTTCTCCTCCTCCTCCTTCTNTCTTCCTTCCTTCCTTCCTTCCTTCCTTCCTTCCTTCCTTCCTTCCTTCCTTCCTTTCTTTCTTTCTTATTTCTCCTCCTCCTCCTTCTCTCTCCCTCCCTCTCTCTCTCTCTCTCTCTCTATCTCTTATCTAACATGGATAGTGCACAATCTGTGAAGTGGGAGGGAGCATGCAAGAACTTTCTCTTGATAATATATTCTGTGACAAGGGAAGTGAGCTGACCCCTGGGCTTCGTTCTGCTCATATAACAGCCAGTGCAGCTGCTGTGTATTTTTTTATCCAAATATTTATGCGTAGCTGTTGCATGCAAATTTATTTATTTATGCACCCCAGTCAGCCAGGCTACCTTCTTCCTGTAATGAAAATATTATCCCTTATTCGGTGGCTTGCAAAAAATGAATATTAAGCGGGCCCCAATCAACAAACCATTTTAAAAGACAAAAGCCAACCAGGCAACATTTTCCCCTGTGCTGCATTGAAAACTCTGCCTCAAGCATCCACAGAATCTGTCCTTATTGTTCCATGTTACAATTTATCCTAGGCTGCATTAATAGAGGGAGGGAATCAAGATCATGCGAAGGGTTAATAATACCACATTATAAGGACTTAGTAAGACCAAACTTGGAATACTGCATCCAGGTTTGGTCGCCACGATGTAAAAAAAGATGTTGAGACTGGAATGAGTACAGAAAGATGCAACAAAGATGCTTAAGGGTCTGGAGGATAAAACATACAAAGAATGGTTGCACGAATTGGATATGTCTAGTTTAATGAAGAGAAGGACTAGGAGTGACATGACAGCAGTGCTCCAATATTTGAAGGGCTGCCACAAAGAAGAGAGGGCCCACCTATTTTCCAAAGCACCAGAGGGCAGAGCAAGAAGCAACAAAACTAACCAAGGAGAGAAGCAACCTAGAACTAAGGAGAAATTTCCTGACAGTTAGAACCAGTGGATACTCCTTGTAATAAACCAGTGGAACTCCTTGCCTTCAGAAGTTGTGGGTACTCCAACATTCAAGGTTTTTAAGAAGAGATTGAACAAAAAGTTTGTAGAGATTCTCAGTCCTGCAGGTCATGGTTGTCCCAAAGGTGCTTTTTGCAAGAGCAACTGGACATTTCCCTTGAAGACATTTCGCTTCTCATCCAAGAAGCTTCTTCGGCTCCACTATCCTGTCTTTGATGAGAAGCAAAACATCTTCAAAGAAAAAACAGAAACAAGAAAGTCCAGTTGCCTCCAGAAAAAAAAGCAGCTTTGGGACAAGAGATTGGACAGCCATTTGTATGACATGGTATAGGGTTTCCTGTTTGTACAGGGGGTTGGACTAGAAGACCTCCAAGTCCCTTCCAATTCGGTTATGTTATAGTCCCAGATCAATTAACCAGTGGAACGGCTTGCCTCCAGAAATTGTGGCTTCTCCATCACGGGAGGTTTGTAAGAGTCCAACTCTGTCATTCTGTTCTCAGCACTCTCCCTTTTCTTTCTCTGCTCTGCTGCTTCCTTTAACAGCTTGTCTCTCACCGTTTCCCATCCCAGCCTCCACGCTCTCCCAGCTCTCGGCCAGCGGGCAGACGCTGAGCGAAGACAGCGGCGTCGATCTGGGGGAAGCGGAGCTGAGCACCAGCAGAGAGAGGACTCAGCGGCTGCAGGGCCTGCCACCAGCACAAAGTCCCCAGGGAGTCCCCAGAGTGGGCAGAGCGGTAGAGGCAGGACCCAAACCGGTGAGGCGTCCCTCGGGCATGAGCCCCAGCAACAGGCAAAGGGAGGGTGGTGTTTCCTAGGATCTGGCCCAGTTCCTGGGCCCCCAATATTAGAGTGGAGTGGAGTAGAGTGGAATAGAATAGAATGGAACATGGAATACAATAAAATATAATATGGAATGTCGATGGAATGGAATAGATTAAGGAATGGAAGGAAAGGGAAGGGAAGGGAAGAGAAGA